>VMBQ01003435.1:44778-104073 GCA_007657795.1 Dreissena rostriformis
CTACTACTACTACTACTACTACTACTACTACTACTACTACTACTACTACTACTACTACTACTACTACTACTACTACTACTACTACTACTACTACTACTACTACTACTAATATTTATAATAATAATAATAATATTAATAATAATAATAATGATAATAATAATAATAATTATAATAATAATAATAATAATAATGAGAAATTGATATGGTACAATTTCAGGTTTTAGTAAGTCCTCCGACCGATAAGCTATTCAGAACACAGTAATCTGTGATACGTAACCCATCTGTGTCGTGTTCTGAGAAAACTGGGCATAATGCATGTGCGTAAACTGTCATCCCAGATTAGCCTGTGCAGTCCGCACAGGCTAATCAGAGACGACAATTTCCGCTTTTATGGAATTTTTCGTTTAAATGATGTCTCTTCTTAGCGAAAATCCAGTTTAGACGGAAAGTGTCGTCCCTGATTAGCCTGTGCGAACTGCACAGGCTAATCTGGGACGACACTTTACGCACATGCATTATGCCCAGTTTTCTCAGAATGCGACACATATGTTCCTTTTTATAATGCGTCGTCTCAGATTTTACTATGATCTGAGAATTAATGACATGTTCTATTTACCTGCATAACATCATATTCTCAAGTATTTCAACCATATCTTTTTTTTTAAGTATATAGCCTGCTTTGTAACTATTATTACATTCATGCCGAATGTCCTTTTCGGAATGCCATCTTCTTTGAGTAATGTTTTTTTTTCAGCAGGAAGTCTTATCTCAAGAGTACATTTTTCTTTTCGTTTCACTCCAGAATATTTGTATCTTAGTCTTATAAATATCATACTATAAATTTATTTCTGTTCGAAGTGTGCTCAGTTCTTGTGGTTCATCATGTTGTTTCGTTTTTTCTCGAAATCCATCTACTTTTAAATCGACCACCATTTCAATTCTGGTAGTTCTTTTTATTCAAAATATGGATGCTCCCTTTTATCCCCCCCCCGCCCAAAAAAGTCTACTTTGGATGTCGAGTAATCTTTTATCAGGCCATAATTCGCTTCTGTTATGTGTTCCTTTGTTTTCAGATTATTTTTACGTCTGCTAGTTCACAATATCATTTGCTAGACATGACTATTCAACTACAAATGTAACCTCCTCTCACTGTTCAAGTGTTCATGCATCGGTCTCTTACATTTAGGCTTTGGGCTTTTTGCATTGACCGTTCTAAGGAAGTGCACCCAAGTTTATTGATTATATTTGCGTTCAGTGATTTCAATGTACATTTGCCATATACGCTCTGGGCTATGTGTGAAGATTGAAAACCCATTTCACCAGTTTTTAGCCCCAAATACTTGGCATTGAATGTTTCTGTAATGTACCTAGTGCCTTTGTGTGGTGTCAGACTGTTTGGCAGTCGACCACGTGACATAGATAAGGCTCCCTACGTAAAGTACTCGAATAGGATTTCTCTCATTCTCATAGGTTAAGGTTACTATAGTAATATTGTGTTTTAATCTTTTCATTTGTTTGGCGGTATCGTGATGGACATTGAACTTGGGGATGATGTACTCTTTTCTTGTTAGTATGTCTTGCTCTGGTATTTCATAACCAGGTTCTTTTCTTGTCACAATATGGGTGTTTAGGTAAATTATACATCTCCTCTATTCTGTTCCGACGTTCCGGCACATTGCAAGTCATAAAACTGTAGAAATGTTCCATCCTTTCCAGAATGTCGTCTGCTCTGGGAGTTCATACATCTGCTTCTTTCAAACCGGAAGTACACTACTTACGTCAGCTGGGAAAATCAGGAGGATTATGTGTTCAGGATTAACAATCCAACCGGTAATATACTCTTAAGAACCGCTTGCATGTATGTAGTGATAAAAACAAAATGTGTCATAATTGTCCCTGTTTGAATGTATGTAAAATTGTTACCGTTTTACCTTTATTTAAAAGGAACAGTGTCACCAGAACAATAAAATACTCCATGACCGTTAAGAATTTAACGTGACGCAATTCCGACCAACATTTGGTCAATTTGTGTGACCATGGTGACCCGATTGAACCTTCAAAACTATTGGCAATGTTTAGGTCTCGTGTAAAATTACGTACACGTTCCTATATGTATATAGAGGTTTAGGTGCGTAATATAATAATCACATTGTATAAGAGTATCGAGTAAACAAAAAAACTAAATAAATCATAACTTGAAGACATTGTTTAAGGCTTAGCCGAACTGTGGGGACAGCAGAAAAACAGGTCCAACATGACGTACGAGAAATTGTCACGTGCGCTGCGGTACTATTACAGAATGAACATCATCAAGAAAGTCCCCGGGAAGAGACTGACTTACAGGTACGTGGTATGAATAATAAGTAATAAAAACACCACATGAGTATAAAATGGGGTAAAATTGAGTGTATTCTTTGATTATATTAATTTTCTTTGCGTTTCGTTGATTTGTGTATACAGATGCAATACAGGGGGTAGGATCAACGGGGTTTTCAGGGGGTTTACACACTGGCTGGACAGAATATAAACACACCGATAAGAACTTTTTTGTTTGTGTGCAAATATCTCAATTTATAGAAATACATTTGCAAATAGCTTTAGTGCATAAAAGACAGTTTTGCTTGCAGTTTGTGTCGATATCTAAAGATTTAAGAATAAATAATTGAATAAGTCAAAATGTTGACAGATTGAGAAAATAACCGTGTACATGAATTCTGTACACATCGAATTTTTTATCAAAAACACAGGCTTATTTAATAAAGTAATTCTTATGTATTTAACATTGCCATAAGCAGCATAAAAAATTGTCTTTTATACACTAGTTGAAATTCTTAAGAACAATTGTTTTAAAGAGTTATTTGAAGAAAAACAAACTTACCTGTGTGTTGACATCTATTAACGTTCAATTGTTAACCCCACAAAGTAAGGTGATCCTGCACCCTGAATAAGCAAATCCAAAACGATACGTATAAAACATCTGAAATTTAACTTAACATTTTCCTAAACTGAGTAACCGGTAAGTGTTTTAACCTAACTGGGTCCCCGATCTGTTTGCCATAAATGCATACAATAAAAGCAGAAATACTCAGAATGTATGGATACAGCATAACATTTGGAAACACTTCACCTGACCCTTCCCCATTGTATGTAAAACACAAACTATCTGGCCAGTGAACGTTATCTAGTAGGAAGCAATATAAACCGTCCGCATAAAATCAGTCAAAGATTGTTCAACCTTTTTTCAGGTTCCTCCAATCTCCTTCAAAAATCCAGAAAGGACAACGAGGTGCCAAACCTCAATACAAGCTATCCATCAACGAGCTAGAAGACATGGACATCGCACCTGATTCCCCAAGGTCGGCACCGGCATCTATGAAACTCGACCCGGAAGACGCTAGCAGTAAGGGCAGCGACCACGATGCGTCATATGGCAGTGAGAGCCCCTCCTCGAACACCAAGAGCGAGGACTCTGTGCCCAGGGAGGAAAGAAGCGAGCAGCGTTTGGATAGTGCTTGCGTTAGGGTTAGTGAAAACGAGAGCGTTGTGACATTTGCATCCTATGAACCGTCGGCCGTTTCTCAGCAACAGCGTGAGAAGTATGCGCATTTGAATGCGCATCAGTATCTCGTGAAATCAGAGTACCCAGAAGAATTTGCTCAAACATGTAGTACGTCGTCCTTTTCTTTTCCGCGCCCTGTGTATACGTTTTCCGCGGACAAACCTCCAGTGCATTATAGTAGATTACAATTACAAACAAGGCCCGATTTTTCAGACGTTGTGTCCGAAAGGGAAAGGATATTTTCACAACGCCCATTGGCATTTCGTGCTCACAGTTCCATACAGTCATTTCGAAACTCTGACCACTTTATGTTGCCTTTTTTAGCTGGCTCAAGTAGCCCTCGTGTACAAGCTTCTTCGCATGGACGGGAAAATGACTATTTCCGTTCGCAATCTTCGTATTCAATGGAACCCGTTTCCGGTAGGTTTTCGAGCCTGCCCGTTTCCACTCATTCAGTAAACCCTAGCCTTCGTTTCCATGGAGCATTCGGTACAGAACATTATTCTCCAACGTCGCTGCAAAGTGAGCCTGAAGATTTGAGCTTGCGTTCAAGAAATGTTACGTCATTGCCTTAATTACTTAAGTTTGTGATACACTGTTTTTGTAACTTCACATACATGTACATGTATATTTATTAGAGATACCATTAGGCATACTGGCCATAATATTCAACTGTTCATTCAATGAACAATCATTAAGAAACTCGTACATCTAAAGATAATCAATTAATTATTAGTTGTAATACACTTTGAAGTATGGAAAAAAATGAAGTATATGCTTTTAAAAGTATTCACAATATTCGAAAAATACATACTGAATATTTTCAGTGCTTGTACTTGTGAAACAAGATGTTTTACTAACAGCAAGTGCTACTTGTGCTTTGCTCATAATACCGGCCTTTTGTTATTTGTACAGTGTGATTGTAGAGGTTGGTAAATATAATTTAAAATAAATTATTCAAACACACATTAGAAAGATATTTTAAAAAGCATGTTAATACCCCCACCCCGAGATTGTCTTATTCTTCTTTTAAAAGCATTCCAAATATATTATTAAAAATAAGAATTAGATAATTATTATAACAAATTAATTTATTTTATGTTTTAACTATTATCAGAATAACACATGTATACATTGTAAGTGAAGTCCGTAAAATTGAACATCTCACATGAGAAATACACATATTTCTTTCATTTAACTAAACTTAAATTATAAATATAATTAGTGACTATAGTACCATTGTATTGAACTCACTTGAAATATAACAAGTAACTACCTTTTATATCATGATACAACCAATAATTCTAGCTAACTGAAAAAGTGTATGTGATTAAACGAGCCCGTTTGTCAAAATTTTGAACAGGTGATGTTTTGCTACGCTTATTTCCGTGCGACATGGTAACAGTCCACGATGCCGACCCCATCGGGGTTTCCAAGACGTAACGTGATGTCTGATACACTAAGAATGTGTTCCTTTCCCACTATAGCAATGTCCTATAGCTCGACAATACATTAACCTGGCACTCGTGAAGTTCAATTATGCGCTTGGTTTGCTTACTTTATTTGCATTCGGTTTTGTACGTTTTCACGAGTTTAACTAGGCCTGTACAGTATCATTAGTGCGGAATGCGTCAATCGATTCAAATCGCTTCAAGTACAGAAACTCATATATATTCATCGTAACGGTATTTTTATGTTTTTACGCATAACGGTCATTGCAAGGTTAATATTGGGGAGCTACAGATAACGTGTATTATATTTTAAACAAACATATCTGTTCTTACTGACCTATTCTTACATATAAGGGTCCGTCCGCCAATTGTATTCTGATGGTGCCGTTAAGAAAAAAGAAAGTATACTCAGGGATAGGGTACAACGCTTGACTACAAACCCGAGGATCGCGGGTTCGATGCCCTTCCTTGCCACATAACTTTTAAGAGATTGGTCATGAAATCAGTTATACGTCCATTCTTCCCTCACCTCTGAAGCAAAGCAGTTGTCAGTTACTGGCATAAGTATGTGCACTCATCATCATCATTTATTGGCGATTATGTTTCCAATGTTCTGGAGGATTATGCTCAAATCAGCCAATGGACTGAATGAAGTGAATTCGTCGTATCTAGCCGCGGTAAATTTTATTTGAATTTAATTGGACACTTACAAAGGTCAGGTAAAGGTGAAAAGTTGGGTTATTCAGCTACGCCTAAAAAAGTTCCCTTCACGTGGACTAGAACCACCGACCGATGATTTAATAACCTTCCGCCTTACTCACTTGGCCATCCCAGCTGTTACATCGACGTATTCATTTTCTACTTTATATAAACAATCCACGTATTCCACAGAAAACACAAAATAAGAAGCATTCCAAATTATTCAATCGTTTCGCGTTTTTAACGCTTAATAATTTAATAAATTATAAATGATGGTTACTAAAGACGAAAGTGTATTTTCAGTGTGAGTACATGTATACGTGACATACCGGGTAAGTGTTCTTTCGCGCTCTGATATGCAGTGTCCTTTTATTTTTTCGAATCTGTTACAAAAAGTTGAAAAATGTTCAATGCAAAAATCTGTGAACAATTCCTTTAATCTGGCTCTCATGAATATTCCGTGAAATTCCGTTGCCGATTATACATTTAGATAATAAAGATTGTGCATTATTGATACTGATAGGTGAATATATCACGTATAACAACAGGCCTTATCCGATCGCCTTATCGTTATCTCTCGAAGCCAATAAATGGTTGTTGTCTAGTTCGAGACGCGAATTTGTTGTTTTGTTTTTAGCTCACCTGAGCACCACGTGCTCATGGCATGCGTTTGTGATCGCCTTTTGTCCGTCGTGAGTCGTCAGTAGTGCGTCTGGCGTCAACATTTAACTTGTTAACAATCTACAGACAACATTTATTGTCCGATCGTCATGAAACTTGGTCAGAGATTTGTCCCACTGGTATCTTGGCGGAGTTTGAAACTGGGTCACGAAAGGTGAAAAACTAGACCACTAGGTCTAATTAAAGAAAAATCTTGTTAACACGCTAGAAGTCACATTTATTGTCCAATCTTCATGAACATTTGTTCTTATGGTATCTCGGCTGAGTTCTAAAATGGTTCATGTTCGCTGAAAAACCATGGCCGCCAGGTGGCGGGGCAGTTTTTCTTATACGGCTTTAAAAAGACCTTGTTAACACTCTAGAAGTCACATTTCTCTAGAAGTCACATTTATAGTCAAATCTTCACGAAACTTTATCAGATCGTTTGTTTTAATGATATGTGGGCCGAGTTCGAAAACAGTTCCGGTCTGTTGAAAATCATTGCCGCCATGATGCCGTGTCCTTACATAAATAAATCTTAAGGTTTAAATATGTACATTCTGTGTTGGAAATATGCTTAATTATCAAAAGTTAGTCATAATCATGTGCATAGAGGAAATGCTTATGGTTCATATACTACTTTTATTGTTCTGAAGTCCATCTCTTCAGTTTAGTTATTTCGGGTGTGAGATATGAGCACCTTAAGTCCCATGGCCCTCTTGTGTGTTTTGTTGTTGTTATTCATATTCGAAATTAATTGGTTCATCGAGATTTTTGTGTTCAATTATTTGCAAATATCAACATTGACAGTTTTGAAGCATAACATTAATTTGTTGTATACAACTTCAAATAATGAGAATGAGAGTTAATGTAAATGGGTCATTTTGTTATTTGTACCGGTAATATATATACAATAAAATAAAAATACAATAAAACAAGAGCTGTGTTTGTGAAACACAATTCCCCTACTGCACTTTGAAGCAACACAGCAGATGTATCCAAATTGAAAACATCATGACCAAGTTACGGTCCATTGATATTTGACAAGGTTACGGGCCTTGCACAGTATCTACAAGCGTATTCGAAAAAAATCTGTAAGTGTTATTATAAAGAAAATTTCTTACTCAAAGGCAAATCACTTCGCCAAACATCAATGGACCGGAACGAAACTCACACTTCATCTGTAAGTCCTGTAGGTAGACTCAAATACCAAAAATGAGCTCAATATCTGAAAGCGTTGCTTAAAAAAACCTCCTGAAAACTGAAATTTTCTTAGTCCAAGGCCCATAACTTTGCCAAAACTTAATTGACCAGAACGAAAATCACACAACATCTGTAAGTCATGTAGGTAGACTCACATACCAAAAATCAGCTACATATCTGAATGCGTTTCATAAAAACACCTCCAGAAAACGGAAATTTTATAAGTCCACGGCCCATAACTTCGCCAAAAATCAATGGACCCGAACAAAACTAACACTTATCTGAACGTTATGTAGGTAGACTCACATACCAAAAATGACCTCAATATCTGAAAGCGTTGCGTAAAAAACCTCCGGAAAACTGAAATTTTTGGAATCCAAGGCCCATAACTTCGCCAAAAAATCAATGGACCAGAAGGAAACTCACAATTTCATCTGTAAGTCATGTAGGTAGACTCACATACCAAAAATCAGCTGTATATCTGAAAGCGTAAAAAACCCCGGAAAACGGAATGCCGGACAGACTGACGGGCGTACAGTCCTGCTGCTGTATGCCACCCTACCTGGGGCATAAAAATATATATTTAAGAGTTAAATTTATTTGACATTATTCGTGAAGTATTTATAATAAAATTGTAAACAAGAATAACATTGTTAAAAAAAAATCCAAAAAAAATCGAACTCGTGACCTTTGGTGTACGAACCCTACATAGATCTACTGCACCACTACAGTGTGATATTCAATGATTCGATTGCAGACTAATTAAAATATGAGTGTTGTTTGTGAAAGCATTTACAACGAAGGATACAGTTTCAGAGACAAGTCATCAGTGGCCTGGTTTGCAGTCATCGCCAAAAGAAAACGTGTTCAGGTTGTGCTCTAAAGAACAAGTGTCCGGTAAGAGCAGCATGGCTACATCTCTCACAAGAATCAGGAGTTGCTAGGCTACGTCTAATGTAGCTAGGGCTTAAACGAGGGAGAGCTGTCACCAGCATATAATTCCAATTTAAAATCGTCTCTAGATTTTTTTTTTAGACAGAATGTTAATTTAATTTTGAGCGCTATCCTTCAATGCTGTTTTTGCATTCTTTGTCGGATATAAACAAAGTGAAACTTCTTTTCAGCTGCGTCGTGTGAAATGGGTCTTTTGTAATATGTGGCCAGCGTATCTCCACACCAGCCTGCACAGTCTGGTCTGGAGCTACACTGTGTGTCTAAAAGTCACACAAGGTTTTGTTGTCTCATTAACGGACATCATAGCTCCTGGACAGACCGTGCGAATCACAAGCTTTTCCTGGGATTTGAACAAAAGACCCACTTTTTAACCAAACAAGACCAAGTTTTGAACTCAGCTAAGACAAATGTTCTCAACAGTTTTGAACTATGCCGAGGTATCATTCGGAAAAAATGGTCTAACAAATTTCATATTGATTGGCCAAAAAATGTTGCCTCTACAGTGTTTACAAGGCAAATTTTGACCAGGCAAGACTGATAAAAGGCGACCACATGAGCAGATTATGTTCTTGTAAGCAAAAAAAAAAGAATCTTAATGTAAACAACTAAAACATAATTTATCTTAATGAGCAGAAGACTTATAAAAAGTATTTAGAACAAACAAGAGATGTATTTGTCAAAAACACAATGCGCCTTCTGCGCCCTTTGAAGCCATATATTTGACCTTGAAGGATGACCTTGACCTTTCACCACTCAAAATGTGCAGCTCCATGAGCTACACATGCATGCCAAATATCAAGTTGCTATCTTCAATATTGCAAAAGTTATGACCAATGTAAGTTTTCGGACGGACGGACGGACAGACTGACTGACGGACAGTTAAAAAACTATATGCCACCCTTCGGGGGCATAAAAACCAAAGCTTTCAAGTATTTAATAATGACTCTTTTTGATATAGCACTGAGACAGTAGAATGATTTCAATTATGACATTATCAACTAGTGCATTGCAATGCTGTCATAATTCTTAAGCGTAACTATGGTTTCTTCATAGCATAAGAAGCATTGGTTGCTGACATATTGTGAAAACACAGGTATCAACTTTTGCATCTATATGATCTATATTGCTTAGAGTTGGCTGTTGAATATTGTTCCTGATGAGGAGCCAAAGTTGTGCCCCAAGACCAGCATTGCCTTGGGCATCTAAAGGTTATATTCCTTACTCACATACTCTTTACTTTTCACAGAATATTTCCTCTATTCCATCATAAAGACTGAGAGAAGAACACTATTCAGAGGGTTGCTACTCCAAAACATGATTAGATCACACTATTAACACTAAATACATTGAAAAAAATGTTGAATATTGTTTTTCTCAAAATCAAGAGGTCCTTGATGGTCCTGCAGCGCTCACTTGATTTCAAGGTACACCAGTTGTTAAGACTTGACCTTGTGACATAGTTTTTGCCCCACATGACCTTGATTCTAGTATGGCCTTGATACTATCAAGGTAAATATCCTAACTTTGATCAAGACTGAGTCGTAAATGGGGCTTCTTCAGTGGTAATAACAGGGTTTCAAACTCAGCATAGACATTGTTGTGATAAACATTCTTCTGATAAATCTAGTGTTTGGAGGCACATGGCTCAGATTCCAACTTGGTCTTACATATTGTCGAGATAAAAGTTTTTCAAGACTGAGTCATGAATGTGGCCTCTATAGTGGTAAAAAGATTTTTCTAACATTTGACTTGGGGTCCTAGTTTTTGGACATACTTGATCCAGATTCAAACTTGGCCTAGAAAATGTCAAAATATACATTTTTCATCAAGATTGAGTCATAAATGAGGTCTCTAGAGTGGTAGCAAGGTTTTTCTTAGTTTTAAACAGGTGACCTAGATTTAGACGCATGTGGCCCAAATTGGAATTCGACCTAGATATTGTCAAGATAAACATTGTGACAAAGTTTCATCAGTTTCAGTAATACGTTTAACGTAAAGACTTCTCAGATTTTACCTGGTGACCTAGTTTTTGGACGCCCATGACCCAAATTTTAACTTGGCTTAGATGTTGTCAACATAAACATTCTGACCAAATTTCATTAAAACTGGATAATAAAAAGGGGCATCTAGAGTGGTAACATGCTAAAAATTGACGACTGACGACAAACCACAAACAACCTCAGATGCCAGACAGAGTTTGACCGCAACAGCTCACCATGTGCACTTCTTGCTTCAGTAAGCTAAAAAGTAAGACAATGCATAAATTGTGATTTTACAGAGAAATGACACTTTATAACTTACATTTGTCAACAAAATCCATTAACACTTACCTTAAATTACACTTCTGTAACTCAGAATCTTGTTATTAAGAAGTTGTCTAACAATATGACTCACGTCATGTGAAAATGGGTCTCATGTTATACACAGCCAGCGTAGCTCCAGACAAGTCTGTGCATTGGCACAGTCTGTTCAGGAGCTCAGCTGTCTGTTAATAAGACCACGAAGCTTTTGGTGACTTCATAGCTGACAGGTTAACTCCTTACCTGACTGCAGGACTGGGCTAATTTTTTTTATGTGCTGGCAGTCTGCTTCAACACCAACAACATATCAGAAGACGGAAGGAAATTTGTATATTTTTATTTCTTCCTATATCTAAATATTCAACAACAATCTCAAGACATGCATATGAAAACAAATAACAAAGTATTATTTTCAAGCAGTTTTGAAAAACACAGTTTTTTACAAAAAAGGTGCAATATCAAACAATAAAAGATTAATTAACCCCCTAAACAATTCAAAACAAAGATGCCCAGAAAAAATGTATAGATTTTTTCTCTTAATCTACTGATTATTTTAAACAATACTGACTAAATAAAACATTACTATCTTCATATTTCATTTGGATCTGATAGGAAATTTGAATCAGATTAAGGTAGATTCTAGCAAATTTTATGAGGTACGCTTAACCCATTTATGCCTAGCGTCTAGAAAAAAGGCCTTGGCAAACAGCGTAGACCCAGATGAGACGCCGCATGATGCGGCGTCTCATCAGGGTCTGCGCTGTTTGCTTAAAGGAATTTCTGTAAGAAATATTCTAAATATAGAAATAAATATACTAGACATCCCTAATTTTGGNACCAAGTTTCATGAGCATTGGACCAAAAATGTGACTTCTAGAGTGTTAACAAGGTTTTACTATAGCCATATAAGGAAAACTGCCACGCCCCCTGGCAGCCATGTTTTTCAACCAACCGGAACCATTTTCGAACTCGTCCAAGATATTATTGAGACACATGTTCTGACCAAGTTTCATGAAGATAAGACAATAAATGTGACCTCTTGAGTGTTAACAAGGTAAATATTGCGCCGCATGACGGACAAAAGGCGATCACAATAGCTCACCATGAGCACGTTGTGCTCAGGTGAGCTAAAAAGGAACAGGTGGCACTAAAATTATTAAATCACATTTATAAAGAACAAAGATGTATACATGTACATTATTCAACAAGGTCAAAGACAGAAATATACGCCTGTTGTAAAAAATTGACAACATACCTGGAATTTTTGGGAAGATTTGGCTAAAAATGAAAAAGTGAATAGAGCTGAAAAGGCGAATTTTGCTATTTTTTGTATGAACAAAGGGAAATTACCATGAAAGGCCTGATGCTATTTGGCTGGCTTCAAACTAGGCCTCCTTTTTAAGTAATTTTGGTAAAGATTTATCGAAAAACTGTATAAGTAAGATAACAGAAATGGAGACTTTCACATTTGAATTGAAACAAAGGGCATTTAGCTGCAATAGCACTTAAGTAGCAATGCAAAATATTGGCTGGTAATTGAACTTGGCCTTCATTGTATATAAACAAACATTAACCCTTTGAGCGCTGGAACCGGATTTTGAAGGCCTTTGCAAACAGTTTGGATCCAGATGAGACGCCACAGAACGTGGCGTCTCATCAGGATCCAAACTGTTTGCTATTCTGATAGTATTCTTTGAAAAAAAAATCTAAGAAAATTCTAATTTTAGAAATTTAGCAGACAACATTTTAGCAGACGACAAATTTCCCAGCATGCAAAGGGTTAAAAGAAAGTTTGGTGAAGATACAACTGTGTTAGTAAGGGAGCGAAAACAGAGAATTTTGCAATATTTGTATAAATAAAGTGCAATACCTCTAATCTGTCTATGCTAAATATTGCCTGGTTATTGAAATTAGCTTCCATTTTATATCAACAAACATTTCTAGATAGTTTGGTGAATTTTGCAATTTTTGTATGAATAAAGGACAACAATTCTGAAGTTTCTTGTGCGTATCAAATGATTTTCAAGCTTTGCTCTTTTTATGTCAACAAACATTTCCAGAAAGTTTGGTGAAAATAAATGAAAACAATATAAGTAAAAGACTGGAAACGGCAAAGTTTCCCAATTTTTGTATAAAAAAAGGTTGTAAAACTCCACATCACTTTGCAAAATATCAATTAAATCCTTTATATACTTCAAAACAAGCTTTCCTTTCTAGAACCTGGCAGTCCGCTTACTAACAACTGCGGGTTTTCCATGGTGTCTCTAAAAACTTCCAGAAACTTTGAAGCCTCTGAATCGTCAATTACTCGAGCGTCGTAAGACAGAGTGACGCTCATACGAGATTCCGGTTTACCATCCTCCCCGAGAACTAATCTGGATGAGCCAACGGCCAAGATGGCGGTCTGTGGAGGGTTGATTACTGCAGAAAACTCGCCAATGCCAAACATGCCCAGGTTGGAAATACTGAAAACAAGCAAATTAGCGGACTGCACAGGCTAATCTGGGACAACACTTTACGCACATGCATTATGCCCAGTTTTCTCAGAATGCGACACATTCAAGGAAAACGGCCAATCCCCCTTGTAGCCGCCATTTATTTTATTACAAGCGTTTTTTTTTTTGGAATTAGATTGTTGGTAACCCAAACAACACCATCTAAAACTATTTTGAAATCCAGAAAATGATTTCTTACAAGAAGATTTCCAAAAAATACTTATTTGAGTTTTTTTGTTGCAAGAGTCATTTTTTGGGAATTAAAGGATTTGGTACAAGACCTCATGTTTCAACCAAGTTCACTTTAAGTCCACCAACCGGATTAGGAGAAGAATTTATGTGATTCATACGCAGGACAAAGGATGATGGATAGACCAAGGATGATGGATAGACCAAGGATGATGGATAGACCAAGGATGATGGATAGACCAAGGATAATGGATAAAGGACGTAACACTGTGACTGACCACAAATTACAGTTTAACCATAATGGTGAGCTAAAAAGAAAATTAAATGTTAAATATACAGTATTTTGTTACAAAATATGCAAACATATGAGAAAGTACAGATTTAGAATCCCAGAACATTGTTTTCCAAAAAACACCAAGTCACACTATCACAAAACATCCACCATTAGCTAGCTATAAACTCTCGTTTCAAAAATAGAACAAACGTGTTGATAAACGTGCCGCCAAACGGTGTTTAACTGATAACTACTCACGTGAAAGTTCCTCCCTGGAACTCCTGCAGTTGAAGCTTGTTTGTCCTTGCACGTTCTGCCAGATCCTGTTACACAATAATACATCCATTATGTAACAGAGTATCCAAGGCCTCAGCCAATCATTTCAGACATTCTGGTTTGCACTGCCATATACATGTAGTTGGCTTATGACATTCCTAGACAGACTCAATGGCTGAGAGACTTTAATCTTTATAATTTAAATCACAATAATGAGCGCTTTTCTTTGCATTAATATGGTTCTGGTCAAATAATGGAAAGAGAGTTATTTGATACATAGAGAATGATAGGTTAATGCCCTATGGTTTTGTTATATATCAGGTTAGGCTTTTGCATTCGTGCCAAGCGTGATAAGTTACAAAACAATAGGACAGTAACCTGTTTCTCTATTTATTATACCTCTACGACCCCATCTTTAAAGAAACAAGAGTTGTATTTGTCAAAAACACAATGCTCCCTATTGGGCCGCTTTTAAATAAAATTTAAATTTATCATTTGGCAGGTTTAGAAATTATCTTCCTTTTAAAGCTTATTACTTCCCTTGGATTGTATTTTTTGACCTTTGACCTTGAAGGATGACCTTGACCTTTCACCACTCAAAATGTGCAGCTCCATGAGATACACGTGCATGCCAAATATCAAGCAGCTAACTGACAGTTCAACTGCTATATGCCACACTACCGGGGGCATAAAAAGAAACAACTCTCCATTTTTTTGCAGGAATAAATTTGTTTTATGATGTTTGACGTGTTTTATAATTTGAGTTAAACCTTGCAGAGGATTACTATACAATGTAACATACCAAATGTATAATACCTGTGGACCTTGTGGTTTCAGACCAATTACTTTGCAAAAAGTGCATATTAATAATCATGATATTATAGAATCTCTAAGCTGAAAAAGGCCATAACTTTTCTTATTTTTAACGTAGGATGATAAAAATCGCACATGCACAACTTCATTTTCTAAGAAACAATGTCCACAAGGTTGAATGTTGTTGGTTTAAAAAATTGAGGACAATGCCTTCAGACAAGTTTGTGTGTGAGGACTGTGCCCTCTCCTTTTCCTATTCTGGTCAAGAGTTTCTTGCTGTGTTTTTCTGCACAAAACCGTTTTTACAGTAGGAAATTTATGAAAATGCTCAGGTAATTTAGCATTTTTTTAATTTGAAAAATATCCCATGTAACACATAATGCTCTGATTTTGACCGACTGACCAAGCGACCGACATTAACCAACCACCCACCTGCTTGACCAAAATAACCCCTTAACTTCTTTAAGGGGGCTATAATAATGAACATGATGCAAATGATTTTTTTCAATGCTTAATGGATTATTAAAATGTTGAATATGTGGCCCCAAGTTACCATGCCTTCAAAGTGTATTGCAATACTACCAGTATATCGAAAGCACACAGTACAGTACAACACATACTGGAATATTAAAGCAGCTCTATACATCACTGACAGTTCATATACCCACCTTAACAGTGGATGATATCTTGTCCACTGACAGCTGGGCAGTGTTCTTCACTATAGGCGTGATGAGACCGTTGTCGGTTGCTACCGCGACTGATATGTCCACATTGAGGTGGGAGATGGCTTCCTCTCCTTGCCAAACCGAGTTCACCTGAGGTACCCTCTGTATTGAAATAGATCTGTGTTTGTTCAGGCATTGAAATTAAATAGGGCCCACAAGCCAATGGATGGCTCTTAAAATTTGTGGTGGGTCCATGGATTTTATGATAAAACTCATCTTTTCCCTGTATTGATAAAATTAGGGTAGGTGACCATGACACTGTTGGTTCTAACCCTGTTTGCTTAGTACCAACTCACACTTTTCCTGTGTGCAAGCCCACCTGATCTACGCAGTTAACCAGTACAAAGTTCACTTGAATTGAGGTATTTTTGTTTCTGTGTTCGGGATTTAGCATAACAGATTTGGATAGTAACGCTGCAAACAAAACATTTTGAAGATTTGTGAGGTAAAATGAGGGGGGGGGGGGGGGGGGCCCNCCCTAGTGGTAATTCTGCACCTGCTGAACAGTATTAACAGAAAAATGCTGCCTCTCTCTATAAAGGTTGATTAAAAACTCAGTTGTCAGTCCTTGATTTTGGATATACTGTAGCTGATATCAAAACAGTAAATGTTCCCTTCAATAGAGCCCCACCTGGTTGTCTCTGAAGGGGAACACAAACACTGGTATGGTAATAATGAATTGTAGGCAATTATTTTACAAAGTTTAACACTTATAATGAGTGTTCAACCAATAAATGATTCCTCAACAATTAAACAGTACCATGTCAACTGTTGTTATATTTCAGATAAATCCCATATAGAGACCGTTTATACCACTTAACTGGATAAGTGCTGACACTCACGACTGCTAATGACTGCTGAACAATTAATTTAGCCATCAATATGATCCAAGTACAGTTAACAATGGAATCGGAGAATAATGACAGAAACTAATATCCACTTAGTCTTGCCGTGTTCATGGTTACTATGTTACTAGAGCAGTTTTCAATCAAGGTTTAACTTGGGCTCTTACAAAAGTACACATTGAACAAGTCAAGATCTTTTTATTTGTTCTTTTTTTATGGCCAATCGAAAACCCTCTCGGAACTCACCTGTAATGCAAGTGCAGCCGACTTGATGATGAAGTCATTGACGGAGACCTTGACACTGTCAGCCAGGAGCTTCTTCCTTAGAGCTGTCACTGGTCCCACGTTGCAATCCATTGTGGCATAAGAGTGGGGGATAGTGGTCTGAAGGGAGAAAGAGTGGGGGATAGTTGTCTGAAGGGAGAAAGAGTGGGGGATAGTTGTCTGAAGGGAGAATAATTTTTATTTTATGCATTCCAGTGGTTTATAGAGAAATATCAGTGAATTAAAACTAATAATTCACAATTTAAAACAAATTTCTATGATCAATCGTGAATCAAAATCGATATTCCACCGAATCCAACAAATATTTTCTATACAGTATGCCAGCAAAGTGAGGACAGGAGAAATATTTCATTCAACATGTGAACATGTGATGATTTCAAGTGCCCATGTGTTAGCTTACAAGAGTGCATGTGTTAATCATCATTTATGCACATTTTGATCATCACGTAAATGAGGTGAATGAATGTAAGCAAATAATTAATGTTGTATGTCCGTAAATGCCAAATAACAACATGTTGCAATATTTTATCACACAAGCAAATTTATTTACTTAATTTTGGGTTCTTGGAATAATTACACTGTTTATTATTTGTATCATTTCCTCCAGCCATTTTAACTAAACAAGAGGGCAATACGGCCATAGATCACTCACCTGTTTCATAGGGTATTGCCAGTTTTGAACCGTGGGGCATGATTTGAACAATCTTTGTAGAGGACTACAATCTGATGTCACATACCATGTTGTGTCACATAAAAAAAAGCTATACAAGTGCAATTCTCAAGCGCTAACTGACTGAGAAACAGAAAATATAGCATTTCCATTAACAAGGATTTAAGAATTTAGGCTCACACAATCACCAATCTGATTTAAGAACAGGCGGAAAGGCCTAAGTATGCAATATCTGAAAAATGAATGATGAATAAACAGAGCAATAAAGTTTCCATAATGTAAGTCCAATAAAATGTTTTGACACGACTTGTTAATGTTTTCTAAGCCAAACTAAACAAACCCCTCTGTATTCAATACTTGCCTAGTTTTTTTCCTATATCAAGCCAACCATCTTCAATAGGGACGTAATAAACAGGCCTACCTTGGACAAAGTCAATCTCTTAGCTATGGTGTTTCTCATCCCAGTGTTTGGTATGTCCTTAAACTCCTCCCCATCTGAAGTGAGATCATCAATAAACAGATAATCTATAGTCTTGTTTTGAGAAAACTGGGCTTAATGCATTCCCATAAAGTGTCATCCCAGATTAGCCTGTGCAGTCCGCACAGGCTAATCAGGGACAATACTTTCCGGTTTAATGATTTTTTTTCGTTTTATGGAAGTCTCATCTAAATGAAAATCTATTCTCAACAGAAAGTGTCATCCCTGATTAGCCTGTGAGGACTGCACAGGCTAATCTGGGACGACATTTAACGCACATGCATTAAGCCTAGTTTTCTCAGAACACGGCTCTATTAAAACAATCATTAGATAAGTCTCATTTACCTATTGACTAAAACATTTAAAAAATTGAAACATAAAGCAAACCAAGATGACAAACATTTTACGTTTCAGGAATTATCAGCAATACATGTATACATTTTTTCTTTAGGAGGGAAGCTTGTATTGAGGCATAGCTTTCTTTTGTAAGGAAATACTCAAACATCGATGTCTATTTTGTTCAACCAATTTTAAGGGATGTCATGCCCCTTCATGGGGTATTCCACTATGTGTATTGATACAATAACTTTATCTTTAGTCTCTCAGGGGACTTATTAATTGTTAACTGGTTTACTGCACTGTTTCCTCTGCAGCTGTGTCTTGACCATCACTGACAAGGGTCTCTTCAATGTGATCACAATGGGGTGCCAGTACAAACGGATATAAAGATAACACTGGCCAGTCAACTACAAATCATTCTCTACCAGTGCACATTAAGGTCTCTTTGGCATCGTGCTGGTCTATTTGGATCAAAATTATTTGTTTGGCGAAGACCCCGGAATCCGGGGGAAAATTTGACCTACTTTGGCTCAAAATTAACAAATTTCCCCTGAAAGGTAACAGGTTGTGAAGACTCGGCAATGACCTGTCAATAAACTCTGACGTACACGTAAATTACAAATAGTTACTTAACCCAACTTTTACTGGCAATGAGGGCCAGTATTCTGAATTTTTTTCCCTGACCTCATGCAATTTCACTCACTTTCAGTTTGTCCGAGGACCAGCGAACTTAAGCATAGACTGGGATTTGGATGGGATGGGGGTTTCAATAAAGAAGGATTAACGTAAGACTTATTCTTTGCACTTTTAGTACCACAGCTTCACAAGAAAAAATCTGCAAACCATCTTATGAAGACATTTACCTATTTCTGGGACAACAGAAGGCTTGTATGGAGCCACAGGGGCAGCTGTGGAAGTGGCAGTGGTTGGCGTAGCAACCATTTTAGGGGCTGGAGCAGGGGCCTGGGGTGGCGGGGACGGCTGTCTCTTCTGAAGGTTTCCATCTTGGATCAGCTTTAAAACATCCCTAAAATAGCAAATTCATTAACAACGTTTTTTGTTTTTTTTTATCTCATTGCTAACCATTCGATTTTTACAATTGGACATGGTTTGAATTGTTAAAAATGTTCTGGAAGGATATTTGATTTAATAAGCAAACCTATTAATATCATTATTGTACAATTCAGTGCTCCAGCCAGGATTTGAAAAGGGCAGGCGGGGATATTTTGTCAAAAGGGCACTTTCGAGTGCACGGTAATATCCGGAATGATCCCTGTTGCGTATTAATTTTTATATTATTTATAATTGTTAGAATATATTATTTTTTATTATTATTAAACAATGCAAATAAAATGGCAACAATGAGGAATAAATTAATAACAATGTAATAAGAGATTTATAAATTATAATGTCTATACAATTTTATTATATATTTTTATTTTTTTTTAAAGGGCAGGGGAGGGCTCGTCAGGGCGGGGCGAGGTTTCGGAAGGGTGGGGCGGGCCGCCCTTCATTTTAGGCCTAGCTGGAGCACTGAACATGACCACATTAAGTCACCATACAGCATTTTTTCTCTTTATGAAGTCGGTACCTTAAAGCTGTACCAATCCCAATCCTATTGTCTGACCATTTTTTTCCAATTTAAAAGTACAAATTAACAAATCTTTGAAACAAATAAATCTGAAAATATAGATAGAAAAGTTTGACTATATGCTTTTATTTTACTACGATTTCATCCAAGCATTTACTCATAATTTACATCAGTTATTATTAACCGCTAAAGGAAGTAACCCTGTTTGCTGGTGACTGGTTTCAATTACAATTAATTGTACGTATTAATCATTATGTGAGTGAATAGGAACCAAAGGAATAGTATTGTATTTTGGAAGTTTATAAAGCACATGGCAAATGTTAACAATAAATACTACTGAAGAGCATTCTGGACTGCAATCTTTCCTCAATAACTGTCCTTCACAGCAGATGATACTAATTATGGTAATGTTAGTGATTGACAAGGAGACAGTAGGTGTTTAGGTTGAGTCTGAAATAATCATTAATAAGGAAAATTATGCAAAGTTTCAAACTTGTGTCTCTGATGCGTCAAAAAAAATAGAAACAATTAAGACTCTTAGGCTCTTGACAGCTTTTAAAGAAGTAATAAAAATTCCAATCTGGTTGACAACAGCATTAATTTTCGCAAAGTGTCCAATACCATTTCCAAAAAGTGAGAAAAATGCTGTCATTATATAAAGTGGTAGCCCTATTTGATATAACAACCAATTATCTCAGCCGGAAATTATGAAATAATGCTCACAATGAATCTGATATTACAAACAAGATCTTATTAGGTGCAGTTCACCTTACACAGTTTACTGGCAGCAAACCCCTTGGAGATAATAGAAGATAAGAGTGCTTTCAGTCTTTTCAAATGCATTGCAACATTTTCTGTTTAAACACACCCTCATGTATACTGGTACATTAAATCTTACCCTTTGGTTATCCTGTTCAAGGGCCCCGACCCTTTTATATCTTTTATAGAAACACCAAACTCTTCAGCCAGCTTTCTCACTGATGGGCCAATTCTAAACAAAATTGTATAGAGTAGTTAATAACAAGTTTATAAGATATGCTATGCCTTACTATATGTCAGATCATAATTTTTATGAAAACAAGCAAATTCGATGAATTGATATCCCCGCCAATTTTGTTTGTTTGTGACAGACGGAATGACGGACGGACGGACAACGCCAATTCTATATCCCTCCGACTTTGGCAGGGGAAAAAAAAATCATTGTCAGGGTAATGTGTATTCTAAGTATTCATACTTTTAATTTTGTTCCACACATAACCATTAAAAATAACAGCAACACCATTAGCAATTGTAGCAAAATACAGCAAAACCCCGTCTAAATAGAACACAATTGGGACCAGGCAGATCGATCCGACTTTGCAGTGTATTCCGGTTTTGATTATGCAGAACTCTAAGAATGTACATTTCTATTTTATATGTTAATTTGTGCATGTCATAAGACCAGAACATTATAATGTTCACATCATTTATATAATTTGATCAATATTGTTTGAAAGTTGAAAAATCACTAATATCAGCACACGCATAATTGACTAATTGCTATTGGTTTTACAACCACACCTTCCTGGTCAATTTCTGACAAACAATGTTTACAGATAACAAATGTTTTTATAAGCAACCACTGTCAAACAATAAGTCAAGGCTTTCTGTATGGGTAAACCTATTGTCAGCACCTCTTGATTGGTCAATTAATAATGCTATCCATTAAGAACAAGAGATGTGTTTGTCAGAAACACAATGCCCCCTACTGCGCCGCTTTGAAATAAAATTTCTATATATCAATCGGCAGGTATAGAAATTAGTTCACTTTAAAGCTTATTTCTTCCCTTGGATTGTGTTTTTTGACCTTTGACCTTGAAGGATGACCTTGACCTTTCACCACTCAAAATGTGCAGCTCCATGAGATACACATGCATGCCAAATATTAAGTTGCTATCTTCAATATCGCAAAAGTTATGACCAATGTTAAAGTTTTCGGACGGACAGACAGACGGACTGACGGACAGTTTAACTGCTATATGCCACCCTACCGGGGGCATAACAATTATTTCCTCATATAACTAATCTTATGTGAGGAATCATTTATTTGCTAGAATCCCCCCTCCTCAAAATGTTTTAATTAATGCTATTTCCACCCAAAATGACTGCATAAAGGCTCCATCCACAAGTTTAAGAAAAAGGCCTGTTTACCCATGAGCATGCAGATCTCCATGCACCACTGGACCAGCAGTCATGCTAGCCGGGGCTACGGCGCTGGATGGGGAAGGGGTCGCCACTGGAGGCGGGGCTAAGGTAACGGGAGTACTGACGGATCCAGCAGGGATTACAACATTCTTCCAGTCATCTCCATCCTCCACGGCAATGGCTATCAGAGTCCCCACTTTGATTTCGGAAGTGTTCTCTGCCACCTGGAGAAAGGACAGCTCGATTGTGACAAAATTAAATAGAACTTGTCACTTAAGTAACAAATACTGATGTTCGAGAGGAGGGATATAAATAATTGCAATAGTAATCTAGATATGGAACTGTGGTTTGATAACAATAAACACAAAACACATATAGGGTGTTGTGTTGTTCAATTTTTTTTACTCAACATCTGACTGAAATTAATTTACAATAAATTACTAAAATCAGACAAAATAACACTATACCATCTGTAACTTTTGCAAAAAAACATTGCAAGAAGTTACCTTCATATACATGTAGTAACATGATTAGGCAAATAATTATAATTAAAAAATTGTAGACTAGAAATTTATATAAAAATTGGATCAACAAGTGAAAAATACGGAATAAAATAAACAGTCATCAACTGTAACCATTTTTACTTACATGGCTTGAGAATACTGTTGAATGTGTTTTGATTTAAAAAAAGCTTGTTCAATCAAGTTTATCAATATCCTTTACTTCTCACTACAATATTATACCAGTATCTTAGCCATGATCCCTGGCTCTTCAGTGTCAAATGACACGACAGCCTTGTCTGTCTGAATGTCACACAGTATGTCCCCTGGGTTGATAGCGTCTCCTACAATGAACAAATGCATCATACAATTACACGGATATATAGAAACTTGCCAAGGTGTATTAAACATAATATCAAGTGCAAATCCAAAATTGTATATTGGAAACACTGACAAAAACTGTTCTAATTTGTTTGCTTGTACATCATCTTAACCGTGTTATAAGTTTTATAGTTATGTCTTCTGATTTCTTTATACTTTAAATCTTTTATAAAAAAAAAGTAAAAAAGTTTGGCAATTTGTCAAAACAGTAATAAAAAGTCAGACAAGGCATAACGATTTCCTAGTCATCTGTATACAAATTAGGAAATGTATACATTGATGAAAACAATGTGTCAGGGCTCATACTTAATTCCTTTTGCCACTTGCAAATCATGTAAGTTAATAATTAGTTATAACTTATATATCATTATATGTTTCATCACGAAAAGTTTTGTCTCATAATTTCATCTAGTAATAGCAAAATTGACTATCATCCAGTTCAAGTTGTTCTTTTTTTTATTAAATTTAATGTTAATTCAAACTGAGTTTGACAGCATGTAAATAAATGATTCTTTGTCATTTAAAAAATATGAAACAGGTAGTAAATGTTTGAATAATTGTTGATGTTTCTTGCCTTCTTTCTTGTACCACTTCACTATTGTGCCCTCTGTCATTGTAGGTGATAAGGATGGCATCATTATATTTGTTGATCCTAAAACCAAAATAGAAACTTTGTAAATAAATTGTTCAGTTTCACAATCAATGGTTTTGCTGTTAAATAGCCTTGTGATGCCGACAAGACAGGCCTTTTTCTGCCTATCTCACGGGTCGGATAGTCAGACCCATTCCCCATGCCAAATATGCATATCTTTTCCCCAATTCTCAAAAAAAAAAACTATTTTTTTTTATTATTTTTTTTTTTCTGAAAGAAGTGTCTTATGACTTTTGATTAATAGACTCTATATCATTTGTATCATGGAAATATGGTCAGATATAAACTGACTGACGCGCGGGTCAAATTTTCGGTGCGTCAAAATGACGCACGACAGAAAAAATGATCGGGTCAAAAACTAGTCATTTTCAAATTGCTCACGTCAAAATGCAGGATTCTACGTCTATTGAAATCCCTGTCTATATCTCAATTTTATTTTTTTAACAACCTACAAAATATATAACCATAATTTATATGATTTTTATCCAAAATGGCTGGAAAACCCCCTGCCCAAATAATGCTTTTGTCGATGAAAATTCTTCCCAATTTGGAACATTTCGCGACTCAAAAAATCCCCATTTTGCTAGGTTCTTTTTCCCTAGTCCATATAAACGGACTCCCAGAGCCTTTGATAATTTTTGCTTTGGCGGCTCTGGGAGTCCATATGCACCCCTTCAAAAACATGGGAGCAGTTCAGCGCACGGAATCCGTGCGCTTCACTTAACAGACGTCGTCGAGACAAATTGAGGAAAATAATGAATAAACTTCATAAACATGTTAAATTTACCTGAATGGCAACCTACGGATGTTATCCTTTGCATGCACCCAATAAAAACACGACGATGTTTCAACACACTTTTCTCGCTGACATTTTTATGTTTCAATTTCAAACAGTTTATTCTGTATGGAATATCACATCGTTATTGACTTTAATAGGCTCCATCACATGAGCCGACGTGCAAAATATTTGTGAACTGCGACCTAAGCAATATTGGGTAAATTTTCCAATATGGCATACAGCACACATACAGCATATGAAAGAAAAACGAAGTCAATAAAAAGCAATTATTTCTTGCTTTAATGGTACCATTTGGATGAGTTTGTGGTTTAGACAGGTAAACTTTGATAAGATCTTGCAGTTTCAGTGTTCCTTAACCCTTGCATTGTTGATTAAATTTTGCACCCACGGGCAAGAGACGGCACATTGCAACTCTCAGCAACCCATTGGGTTATAAAGCTGAGAGTTGAATTATTGCAACTACTTTTTCCCCAAATAGACAGAAAAAGGCCTGCAAGAATCCAGGTAGGATTAACTTAAGGCTTCCTGGTCGTTGACTTCTAAACCTTTTCTGTTAAGAAGGATTTTATCTCCTGGCCATTAACTTTAAAGGTTACTGGAGAATTGTATGATATTAACTGAGACTTCAGTCTTCAGAGTGTCAGTCCCTGCTCATAAAAGTGTCATGAATTGGAATATGGGCTAGTAAGCCTTTTCCAGTTCTATGCTTTACAGAAAATTGGGCTTCAATTTTATTGATACTAGTCGAGAAACAACATAAACTATTGGAAAATCTAAAAATGCTTGAAAATCACTTTTTTAAAATAAAGCTACATAAATGAAAAGTATTCGGTAGTTAACATTATAATGCTCATTCGTAAAATGCTGATTGTGTCATTTTGACAGTCCTGAAACTGAAAGGTATTTAAAATTTGAATGTCAAGGTCTTTCACACAATCTTAATGCACATAATTAACCTAAGTTTATGCAGCATCTGTGAAATCGGTGTGTTTGTGTTGAATCAACCGATTTTATAGAATTTCCAAAAGAACCACGCGAATGTCTAATAAATCGGTTATATTTCCGAAAATGTCGCACGGCAGACGCCATTTTGACCTCCGACAGTTTACCCCAAAGAAAAATTAAGCAAATGCTATAAATTCAATGGCTGTCGGTATCATTGTATATTTTAAGATTGACTGCAATCTCCGCGCGCAGAAGTACCAAAAGTTCAGAGCACACCTATATAATATCCTTGCCACCATTACATACAACGAGATGATAGCAAATAAACCATTGCTATAAATGTATTTGTCTATAGTTATTTTGTATGATTTCAATTTTTATTATAATGTAAATTCACAAATGTTCGGAGAGAAAGTTTAATGCTTTAACACTCGCCTCCATTTCTTACAGCATTTAGATTTATATCGCCATTATATTATTGTTTATAACATCAAACAGAAAAGTCAAACCCGTTTTAACAAGGATCGTACAACTTTAGACATATGAGAAAGACGTGGCTATTGGAACACAGTATTGGAAACTCAGCAACAACTCTTCTATATTACTTATGAGCCACGAAGTTTTAGAGAAAATTATTTTGCTAATATATTGTATTAAAATATATCATTAGCACGTGCGACCTACCTATGCAGCGGATCGAGTTGAAAATGAGTCAATAAAGGATAAGTCATGTGACGTTTCGTGAAAATCAGCATTTTAGTGGTTTAGGAGATGTCATTTAATTGAAACACATTGTGAACGACACACAAATCACAAACGCCACCATGAACATATCTTGTCTTGCTATCCTGCAAATGGAATTTATTAATTTAGACGAAAATGCACAATGTTTGTCTAGGAACTTATGCAAAACCAAAACCTAATACTTAGGAATGTTTGTATTTCAATATAAAACTACATGGCATGACCATTCGTTAGTAAATCAGGATAGAGCGCATAAGGGGATAGAAATAATTACATGATATGAACATGTTATGCAATATGAAAATAATTGTTGAATGTAAGAACACAGCCTCTTAGTATACCGGTACTCACAATCAATTGATCTGGACATTTGAGAATTAAACGTTTGTATCTGCTCATAATTTCTTGTTGAGATACGCGAAAGCTCCACTCTCATCATTCGGCTAGCATCGTTGCAAAACGCAAGGTTCACCGTTGCATTCTTATAATTTTCAATTTGGCCAATGCAGTATTATAATTGTATAAAGTAGACTTGTACATTCATTTGGGTTTTACGAAGGGAAATTTCTCTAACATTGTATTGGCTGTTGAGCAAGGCCAGGAAAGATCAACATACTTGGGTTAGACAGCTGCGCCGAATAAAAATGCAACATCACACAACATATTATGCAACTATAAAATAACACGAATAATATAGTTCAGTGTAGCAATAAATCCAAAGTTAATGTGGGTATTTTGTCCTCTGCGCTTGTATTTCTGATTATTTTTTTGCCACCAATGGTACCCCATACGATTGAAGATATGTCTCTCAAAGGTCACATGTCAGGCAGTGGACATTTATGCTGTATCTTATCTGGTCCAATATTGTTGCGTCGCTGAAAACTGTTTCATGACTGATATAGCTGAACAACCGTGATACATCGACTATCTCCGGAATCCTCCGAAATATAGGCCGTCTGCTTATCCAGAGAGATAGCTGAAAGGAGAAATCTAGGATGTTAACCAGTCGCACGTGTACATGCAAGGTCGTAGCAATTGTTTCTGTATTTTGGGTGCATGGTGCTCACAGTCAAATAGGATCAAAGTATGACCTTATTAGTAAATACCTGTTTTGTTAGATTTATTGATTGATGAAGAACTGGATTCACAGATTTATCATTATGAAAATAACCCTTCAAAATCATCACGTGGAATTAATTAGAGTTATGTTTGTTTTTGTCCATATAAAATGTACAAAAACTATTTTATTTAATGCAAAATGCACAAGGACATTGAAGTGGCAGCCATATGTTTCAGTGTCTGTTATACTTATGTAATACTATCAATTTAGTTTGAATACAAAAATTGAAATTGTGTATTTATAATTCAGTACATTTTCTTCCTATTCAAGTTTGATTTACTTGTACTACATATACATGCAACTTCCACCTGAAAAAAAATGTAAAAAAAAATGGAGAAAAAACGCACAAACAAACTCTTTGCAGTGATTTATTAATAAAACATTTTTCCATAATATGACCAAACATTAAGAAAGTTGAAAATATGTGTACTCATGTATTTCCTAATCTGGGCCTAAATTGTGAGTTGGCTACACCCTTGTATTATACACATGAGGTTACGTTACACAAATGTTACTCAAACATTGACCTACTTTACATTTCACTGATTATTTATATGAGTTTCTTGTTAGGTTTCCTTTAAAATGCAGGAGAATATTTGCTCAGAGGTATGTTTCTTTACTCGTGCACCTACAGTTGAATCTTATATAATCAGAATTCCATAACTTACTAATTTAATTAAGTCAAAATTTACCAGATAAAAATATATTCTGAACAACATTGTTATTGTGTGAATGGTTTATGCATGTTTAAAAACAACATAATCATTGTGTTTTAAATGCAACGCTGCATTTAGTTGTGTAGACATTTTACTTTCATTATTAAAAGTACATACATGTTTATGCCAATTAATTTTGAATTAATAAGTTGGGATTCCAACTCCCATGACACCATAGGCGGATCCAAAGGGGGAGGGGGCGCGCGGCGTACGCCCCCTAAAATCGCCAAAGTAAAGTCAATTCATTTGATGTTTCACACTCAACTAGATCTTAATCACCTATTTAAATTCATTTTTCTTCTTTTTCGTACACAACATTTGTTTTCATGCTCTACCCCTCCCTTCTGTATTCGCCACTAGCCTGATAACCGAAAGATGTGTTCTTCTTTATAGAATTTCTTCCGGCTATATCCATCCTTATAACATAAAACTATGCACATTTTTTTGGCATTTTAAGAAGATACTTTGATGAAAGTACATAAGGCGTGACATGCTCGAGAAGTGGTTGTCAACGCCTTCAATATCACTTAAATCATGTAGCTTACAGGGGGGCTTCGTCCCCCTGGAACCCCTCTCAGGGCTTTGCCCTGCACCCACCAGCAAATCTTTCAATATCCCGCCCCCCCTAACCAATAATCATGCATCCGCCCCTGTGGGTTGTACCTATTAGGGACCTATAGTTTGTATAAAAGCTCAAAGTATTAAAGAAGAACTAAGCAATAAGTTAAAAGTAAAAAAAACATTATTGTTATATTTAACATGTCTTTGAAAAGAATCAATGATTTTTAAATAAGGCATTTGAGCTGTGTCATCGGAAAAATGGGGCTTATGCCATATGCAGCCAGCGTAGCTCCTGACCAGCCTTCACATTGACGCTGACTGATCCAGAGCTTGCACGATTGTGCTGGCTGGTCTGGAGCTAGGCTGGCCACATGTGGCATAAGATCCAAGTTAGCATGACACAAATCATAAAATCATATACAGCGATTTTCTTTGTCCAATTGGGAAAAGTACCCGTACCGGTCCAATTGGGAAAATTTGAGTCGTGAAAACCTCAAAATTGGGAAAAATCGAGTTGTGAAAACCTCAAATTGGGAAATTGGTTTATTTGATTTTTTGCTCCCAAATACTTTAAAATTGAAAACCAAGTGTTTTCAAGCTGTCAATATTATATTTACCTAGGTTCAAGCCATATAGCTGCAAAGGGAAACTAACTCAATGTTGCATTTAAAAAAAAAAATAATAAAAAAAAAAAAGATTTTTTTACCTTAAATTGGGAATTTTTTGGACAGCAATTGGGAAATTTGTAGTTTTTTCGTAATTGGGAAAGTGCCGTTTACACGCTCAATCAGTTTACTGGAATTTAATAGACCATATCTGTTTTGCATATGAGCCTCGCTAAATGTGGAAAGGGGGTTTAATGCATGTGCGTAAAGTGTAGTCCCAGATTAGCCTGCTGATCAGGGACGACACTTTCCGCTTTTAGAAAGTCTCTTCCTGGCAAAAATCTAGTTTAGGCAGAAAGTGTTGTCCCTGATGGGACGACACTTTACCCACATGCATTAAACCCCCCTTTTCACAGAGGCTCATATTATTTTGCGTACATTTGAAGGATCATCCTCGGCACCTGATTCCTGAACTGTGCAAGCAGTTCTATAAGCAAGGATGGGTGACAGGAACGGGAGGTGGAATCTCAATCAAACATGGGTGTGTGCTACTAGCGATGATTAATTTAATTTGTTGATGATTTGATTTGACACTGTATGAGTATTCTAAAAGAGTGTTCAAATGCTGTTCCCGTAACCACCCCTTTAACAACCATATTCGTTTATTGATATCAATGTAATGAGTTTAGACAGGTGGTAGTAATAATGCCATAACAACCTGTTATCACCTTACTGTGATGAAACCGAGTCTGATACATACTGCATCTCTTTTCTTACATCAGTGAATTACATCAGTTCTCATATATGGGCCTGGCTCTGTGAAAAGGGCGCTTTAAATATGGGCCCTCTCTGGCCATCTGGGGAAGGGGCCCAGGTCCCTCATGAGGGGGAATTTTCGCGGCATTTCCCTTTTATGGGGATTTTTTTTTACTTACTCTCTAATTACTACATTTGTACTAATTGAACTATATTCATTGCTTTTTTCATAATTTAGTATATTTGAATAGATGTACTTGAAATCAAATTGAGATAAATAATCTCAAGACACTTGATTCTAAAAAAAAAAAAAAAAAAAANAAAAAAAAAAATCTTTTTTTTTTCTTTTTCTTTTTTTAGGGGGAATTTTTTTTCCAAAAAAGGGAAAAAAGTATACTTTTTGGTGGGGGATGGGGCCCCAAAAAATCAGATCGAGGGCCCTGCTTTAATGCATGTGCATAAAGTGTCGTCCCAGATTAGCCCGTGCAGTCTGCATAGGCTAATCAGGGATAACACTTTCCACCTAAACTAGATTTTCGATTTCGATTTAAGAAAAGTCTTCTTTTTAACGAAAAATACAATAAAAGCGGAAAGTGTCGTCCCTGATAAAACTGTGCGGACCCCACAGTCAAATCCGGAACGACACTTTAAGCACATGCAACCCCCTTTTTCACAGAGCGCGGCTCATATCATGTTTTTCTGGATTTTTTGTCCTTATATTTGTGATGCATGTCAGGTCATGATTAGGACTGAACACACAGCATCAAATGTGGCCATTATATATTTTAATGTAGTTCATTATCATCATTGTTTCTACTATTATTATTTCCAGGGAGAAAATCTATATAGCTCCATCTGGTGTGCAGAAAGAGAGAATTCAGGTGAGGTAGGGTGTTGCCATAGAAACTGTCATTGTTTGCTTTGTGATTGTATATACTGAACAGAGATTTTTTTTTGGAATTTTCAATATAAAAAAACAACTGTACCGGGTATATGTGCGTAAGAATACTGTTTTATTGAATTATATGTTCAGACCTTACTTAGAAATACTTTTAATTTGAGCCTCGCTCAGTGAAAACAGGGCTTTATGCATGTGTGTAAATTATCATTCCAGATTAGCCTGTGGAGTCCGCACAGGCTAATCGGGATTATACCTTTTGTTCTATGAAATTTTTCGTTTAACCCTTTGAGCACTGGAACCAAATTTTAAAGGCCTTTGCAAACAGTTTGGATCCAGATGAGACTCCCCAGAACGTGGCGTCTCATCAGGATCCAAACTGTTTGCTATTCTGATAGTATTCTTTGAAAAAAAATAAAAGAAAATACTAATTTTAGAAATTCAGCAGACGACATTTAAGCAGACGACAAATTTCCCAGCATGCAAAGGGTTAAAGGAAGTCTCTTTTAAACAAAAATCTAGTCTCTGACTGCACAGGCTAATGTGGGATGACACTTGAGACACATGCATTAAGCTGATTCATCCCAGAGCAAGGCTCATTTACTTCAAATACTTAGATAAAGAGAATGTTGGAGCGATCTATATTCCTTGCTTGAAAACCTTACTGTTACTTGGCTACAGTAACCTTATTTACATGACACTTTAATGAATATATAGAGTTCTCTGCTCAGTCTTCACAGGCTAATCAGGGATGACACTTTCTGCTGAAACTTGATTTTCGTGTAGAAGAGACTTCCTCTGGAAAGCGTTGTCCCTGGGATGATACTTTACGCACATGCGTTAAGCCCAAATTTTCCAGAACGAAGCTGATATGTTCTGTTTCAGCCTGAGGACCTGTTTGTTCAGACAATAGACAATGAGGACCTGGAGGGTCCACCTCCATCCAAGAAGCTGAAGAAGAGTCAGTGCACTCCGCTCTTCATGAATGCCTATCTCATGGCAAGTATGTGGAGGAAGTGCTATGTCCAATGCCTCCAATGTTCTCGGGAATAGATGCTCCCTTAAGTCTGTTTTTATACGCCTGTCTCTTGACAGATTATGGAAAAACCCTTGAAGGGCGGGCGCAATATTATAGTTTCGGCTCTTTTAGTCGTACAGTTTTCATCGAATCTTTGCAAAACTTGCAGGAAATGTTAGTTGACATAAAATAGAGGCCAAGCACTCTTACCAGCCAATGCGCACCATGGAAGCATGTCAGAGTTATTTCCCTTTGTATAATCAAAATATGTAAAATTTGCAGTTTTCCCTTCTCTCACTCATACAGTTGTCATCCAATATTCACCAAACTTTCTGCAAATGTTTGTTGACGTAAAATGGAGGCCAAGTTAGATAACCAGCAAAACCTAGCCAGGCACAGCTGAATTCGCTGTTTCAACTCTTTTAACTCATTCACTTTTCACCAAATCTTCACCAGACTTTCCATATGAGGGTTCAATTTTTACACCAGGCATTCATTTTTGTTCATGTCCTTGTTGCATCAGTGAAAATTGTAAATCTACATTGAATAGATCATTTCTGAATTAGTTTTGTTAACCAGTGAACAATGCTTTTTAGTTCTGAGTCATAGGAATCTAACATGGATGTTTGTCCTTGTCCTGACATGCATTAGAAAAACAAAAAGCATTAATTGGCAGATAAACAACTATAGTGTGAATATTATTTTAATGCTGACATTATCTGGGATATTTTTTGCAATTATAATGAGAACCATGTTTTGATATGCAGCACTCAGGATCGGGACTTCATACATGCATGATTTATTCGGCTGGTTTACAATAATAATTGTGTGATTTGTCGATCGACAAATCTGTGAATTTAACACTTTGCATGCTGGGAAATTTGTCGTCTGGTAAAATGTTGTCTGCTGAATTTCTAAAATTAGCATTATCGATTTTTTTTCAAAGAATACTATCAGAATAGCAAACAGTTTGGATCCTGATGAGACGCCACGTTCTGAACGTCTCATCTGGATCCAAACTGTTTGCAAAGGCCTTCAAAATCCGGTTCCAGCACTGTAAGAGTTAAACTTGATATACAGTCAATAGTTCAATATAATACCAACCCAAATTTGTTAAGAGTGTGTAATGGTTCGAAAACTGCTGCAGACTTAATAGAGTCAGTTAATTGAAACAAGAAAAATGTCCTTCAAAAAAGTCGAATGCCACTCCAGTGTTCCTACTGTTTGCTGTATTAAGATGATGCCTTTCATGTGTATTAGCCACAAAGGCTAAACAGGCACGACACTTTCCGCTTTTATATTTTTTGTTCAAAGAAAATCTCTTTTTAGCAAATATTTAGTTTAGGTGGAAAGTGTCATCCCTGATAAGTCTGTGCAAACTGCACAGGCTAATCTGGGACGACACTTTACGCACATGCATTTAATTAACCCCAATTTCTTAGTATGCTCATTGATACTGTGTGGTTGACTGCAGATGCAGGGGCAGTAATCCATACTCACTCCAAGCATGCTGTCATGGCCACGCTTCTTTACCCTGGCACCGAGTTCAGAATCACACACCAAGAGATGATCAAAGGGATTCAAAAAGGAACAAAATGTTGGTGAAACAGTTGGTATTGAAAATCCAAAATTGATATTAATCCATCAATGTTTTATTCGATGTGTATGTTTATCCATTTTGGTTTATTGGTGCATACACTTGTGTTCAGGACACATATTTACTTACCTCAGCTGAAAGCTTTAATAATGTTAAGTTTATCTTGAGTCAAACTTTAAAATAGTATATTGTTGTGACCATAATTCTGAATAATCCGAATTTAAGGTATTTGTTTAATTGTCCAATCTGGAATAAAAATGTTTCATGCATACTTAACTGTGGAATATAACAATGCAGTAATGATTGACTTTTTTATACACTATTTTTCAAATGATTTATAAAATCCTGCAATTTTACAATGGAATGAAACAAGTGCAGATATCAACCATGAATTGCTTAAAGTTTCTGCATTATTTGTTAACAAAATACTTAATTAATGTCAGAATTATCACACAAGAGTATTTTTTGCTATAAATATGTACAATGTGTTTATACCGGTTGAATAAAATGCCTACACGCATTGTTAGGGAAATATTGCAAGTGCTTATATAGACATTTTACTGTAAATGGTTTAGATTTTTAGTTTAAAAGACAAAGCCCCAAGTCTTATACAATCCTGTCCTTTCACAGCTGAACATTTCCAGTATGATGATGAGCTAGTGGTGCCGATCATTGAGAACACTCCCCATGAGAGGGACCTACAGAAGCGTATGGCCATAGCAATGGACGACCACCCAGACTCCTGTGCCGTGCTGGTCCGGCGTCATGGGGTCTATGTGTGGGGGCCCACATGGGAAAAGGCAAAGACTATGTAAGGATGTCTATTTAGCTTACTTGAGAACAACATCCTCATGGTGAACTTGTGTGATGATTTTTTTTGTTTGCGTCAGTTCATCAACAGTTTCCTTGTTAACACTTTATAGAGGTCCCTTTTATTGCCATATCTTAAACGACATCTAAGCCCAGTTTTGAAACTGAGTCATGTGGGGGTCGAAAACTAGGTCAAATTGAAGAAAAAGCTTGTGAATACTCATTAAATTACATTGTTTTCCCAATGATTTAGAGGTCGCTATGGCTTAATGCATATTGTGTCCGCTAGAATAAATAGGTTTCAACTAAATTTTGTTAGAACATTTGTTCTAATGATATCTTAGCAGAGTTTGTAAATGGCTTATGAACTTATTTTTTTGCACATTATTTATGAAACTTGATGGAACATTCATTCTAATGATATAAATGATTGGTTTGTTGCACTACTTAAATAATGCTACTAACAAAGCTGAATGTTTTACTCAAAATGATGTGTTGCCATGACTGGATATGAACATACTCAACACATCCATATCACATGACCTTACTTTTAGCTTGACATTTACCTACATTGAGCATATGCATTTATTGAAATTAATATTGAATGCATTATCTTGTTTTCTGTTTAGCTCACCTGATCACAACGTGCATTGGTGAGCTTTTGTGATCGCCTTTTGCCTGTCGTGCATCATCAACATTTGCCTTGTTAACACTCTAGAAGCCACATTTATTGTTTGATCTTCATGAAACTTGGTCAGAAGATTTGTCCTAATGCGATATTGGCCGAGTTCAAAACTGGGTCACCTGAAGTCAAAAACTTGGTCATTAGGTCAGAATACATCTAATTAAGTCTCAGGTGAGCGCATTTGGACCAATTGCCTTCTTGTTTCTCTAAAGAATATATAGTTAAAAAATTGTGTGTGTGAAACTCCCCTCACTGCTTGGCAGATGTTGCTCAAACTTTCACCGCTGAATGTGTGGATGATGGTTATGGAAGAAAGTTTGATCGCATCCAGTTCCGAACCTTTGTCTTTTTGCTGGTGAAGAATATATTGTGGGTTTGTCTGTGTCCAATGTGGGGGCCTAAGTGTATGTGACATGTTTTTTAGTGAGTTTAAAGAAACTAAACAGTTTATTATTTTACTATAAATGGTTCATACTTCTGCTGTGGAACTCGTACTTTTGTAGCTTATCAAACCCTGGGACTCACAATTCAAATTGTAAAAAATATAATGGCACAGGGCCACATTGTCATTGATATCTTTTGATAAACATGTAGCTTCAGTGCATTTGCTTATCAACTATACCAATCTGATTAATAAATTGAAATTTCAAAACAAATACAATGTATCAGAAAAATCCACACACAAAATATTATAAATATAATTGTACATTCTCCTACTTTTGGACTTATATGCGTTCAGTCCTGATTTCTCTGTTGCAGGTGTGAATGCTACGACTACTTGTTTGAAATTGCCGTGAAGATGAAGAAGTGTGGTCTTGACCCAGAAAAAGTTCCAGAACCTCCAAAAGGGGCGTACAACCAACTGTGATGCTGTGATAATTTAGTGGAGAAAAATGTGTTATTCGAACAACAGTCTCAAAACAGGGTTGCGTAGAGATTGTTTAAGTCAAGCAATCACAACAGAATCACAAACACTTGACTTATTAAATATATACGTCTGACGCAAAAAGAGCACTATTTTAACATGCATTATAAACTCTTTTAAGTTTAGTTATTTAAAGGAAAACACACAAATATTACATAAAGTAAGACCTTGCTTTAGATTGCATATAGTTTGAGTTGTGTCAAGTGGAGAAAAATAGTTTTTGCACAGTATCACCATTGGAATACAACTTCACACATATACACCTTATGTTAATACATGGTTTGTTATTGCATATGGGGAGTGTGGGGTCATGACGAAGGTTATAATTTTGTACTTGCAAAACAAATGTTCAATAATTCGAAAATGATGTAAGTTTTTGTTATGAAACTACTTCTTAAAATTTAATCAGACTTTGCTTATATTTGCTTTTAGGATAGGGTGAGCAATGTAATCATTTCAAAAATAATAATAATGCAAATTGAAGTATGGTTTAAGAATAATAACTGAAAAGCAATTTAAGAGAAAGAATAATTTGGTTTTCATGGAATACTTTCTTGTGTACTGAAACGATTTCCATGTTTTCTTGTGTACTGAATCGACTAATGCAGTCACAACATATGCTATAAATGTATTATAATTCATTTTAGCTCTGAACCTAATTGTAACAAGAGAAACTCAATAGTTACATGTTATCAAACCAGACGGATTTAAACCTATGTCTTCAATGAAATACTAACTTTTAACAAGTGCCATTAACATTTGTTTGGTAAATATTCATGGTTGAAAAAGTTTGTATATTTGTTGAGGTAATTTGTACATTTAAATAGATATATGGAGTATACTAATCACTGCTACATTTTCTCCATTAACTTCATATTTTCATTATTTAAGATCATTTTGTCAACTGGTATATTCAGTGCAAGATGACTGTAAGTGGCACAGAAAAAAGCAACATTTTGGGTTTGTTTAAATTATTTTGTTTTTATGCCCCCGNAACAACATCAACATAATCCTCCAAAAAAAAAAAGCATCTAGGCACATTAAGGTCACATTGGCCATCGTGCTCTGATGTACAATCTGACCCAAATTTCTCCCCTGAAGGGTCGCAGGGGCAGGTCAATACATCTGTAGTCGCGAAGACATTGGACGACCTGTAAATAAATCTCAAATACACACACAACTGAAGCATAATCAAAATGACATTTTATGGTGAGGCCAAGCACACAATGATACTTTTGGGCATACATGTATCTTATGTAGGTCCTACTTTAAGGTTACCTGTGAATCTACAGTCACGACGTGAAATAGAGATTTGTTAGAAGGATGACAATTACCGGTATTTTCAAGGAAAGTAATTCATATAATTATAAATCTCAGATTATATATTTCCTTACCAATAATTTAAATTCTTTTCACAGTTACTGGACAGATTTTGTATTTTTTTTTTTTATAACTTTAATAATTGATTTGTCAAGGGTTTTGTTTAAATGATATAACTATCATTTCTTTCCTGTACCAATTTATCAATGGTAGATTTCATTACTTACCTGTAGACTTATGTCCATAGATACATAATGAACTGAGGGTATGATCTCTTTGATCAAACCACAGGCCATGGTAGTCTGTCTATGGATTTTTATGCCCCCCCCCCTTTAAAGGGAGATAATTTCTATACCTGCCAAATGATAAATAGAAATTTTATTTCAAAGCGGCGCAGTAGGGGTCAGAACAAAACATTTGTTCTTATTGTGTCTGGTCTCATTTAAAAAATTGTTCCCTTGCGTTGAAAAACATGGCCGCCTGGGGGCGGGGTATTTTTTCTTATATGGCTATAGTAAAACCTTGTTAACACTATAGAAGTCACATTTAATGTCCAATCTTTTTAAAACTTGGTCAGAATATTTGTTCTTATGATAACTCGGTTGATTTCGAAAAGTCTAATGGTTTGGCCGCTTTTCATGAAACTTGGTCAGAAAATTTGTCACAATAAAAATCTTGGCTGAAAATGAAACTTGGTCTTGTGAGCTCAAAAACTAGGTCACTATGTGAAATTAAAAAACATGTTAATACGTTAATACTCTAGAAGTCACTTTTTTGGTCCAATCTTCATGAATCAGCTCACACTTTATCAGAATAGTCTAGTTCCTTTGGGTCTCAGGTGAGCGCCTTATGACCAATGGCCCCATTTGTTTTATTTATATATTATTAGATTTTAAAGTTGTACGCCTGGGAGATCGCGTTATGTGAGAAGAACTATAAGTGCATTACAACCCATCATAACACCGTAGTGATATAAAATTCCCTATTTATTCATATTTATTTATATATTATTTTTTTTAGATTTTAGAGTTGTACGCCTGGGAGATGGCATTTGGTGAGAAGATATCAGTGATACTAGGCAAGGAGTTGGCCACGATGTATAAGGAACAATGCACAGCATATCTACCCTGTCTTGGACTATAGCGACATTTACCGTTAGCAAAGATACTGTGTTTGTTTTTGGCCATGCTTTTTAAATGCAAATGTACATCATATATACTTTGTCATGAAATGTGGCACCCTTTACTCTAAGCAAGTTATTGATAAGTCCCCGACTGGTTTCACTTTAGACTGTGGGTTAACCCTTGATCCGCTGTACGTCCTGCAATCAGCCATCAATCTTGATATAAACTGTGTTTTTTCAACAATTCATTATAATGTTCCCTCATCCAAGCTGGTCAAAGGTCTTTTTTTTTTCAAAGCGGCGCAGTAGGGGGCATTGTGTTTCTGACGAATACATCTCTTGTTGAACTTAGCCGAGGTCTCATTAGAACAAATGTACTGACCAAGTTTAATAAAGATTGGACCATAAATGTGACTTCTAGAGATTTAGCAAGGTTTAACTTTAGCAATATAAGAACAAATTCCCCGCCCCCTGGTGGCCATGTTTTTCGGACAGGAACCATTTTTGTACTCAGCCCAGATTTCATTAGAAAAAATGTTCTGTTCAAGTTTCATGAAGATTGAACTAAAAATATGACTTCTAGAGTGCTAACAAGGTTTTACTAAAGCCATATAAGGGAAAAATGGCCCCGCATGCACCTGGCGGCCATATTTTTTGACGAACCATAACCATTTTTGAACTCAGCCAAGATATCATTAGATCAAATGTTCTTATTGAAACGCCCTAGAATCTGTTTCCTGGATAGAACCAGTACTAGGTTTCTTTGGGGGAGATCTATAGAATGCTTCCACAGTGGGGATCCTTTGACCTCCAGGTTGCTAGGCCTACGCAATATTAACTAATATAGTTTTGCTATCAATTGTTTGCTAATGGTTGTTTGTTGTTTGCTTATAAGCTTTGTTTTAGGATTTTGATTTGTCTTGCCAGAAGCCTGCTCTGCAAGACGAAGAGAAAACTGGGCTAAATAAATGTGCGTTAAGTGTGGACCCTGATCAGCCTGTGCAGTCCACACAGGCTAATCAGGGACAAAACTTTCCGCCTACACTGGATTTTTGGTTAGAAGAGACCTTATGTTTACAAAAAATCCCATTAAAGCTGAAAATGTCCTCCCTGATTAGGGTGTGCAAACAACACAGGGTGATCAAACATGCATTAAGTTTTCCCAGAAGGCAGCTCATTTGATAAGTCGCCAGAAGCCTGCACAATAAGACCAAGATTAGTACTTTGTTTATTAACTCACCTGAGCTCATGGATAGCTATTGTGATCACCTTTTATTCATCGTGCGTCGTCAACATTTACCTTGTGAACACTCTAGAGGTCACATTGCTTTCCAATCTTCATGAACCTTGGTCAGAACATGTGTCCCAATGATGTCTTGGACGAGTTCGAAAATGGTTCCGGTTGGTTGAAAAACATGGCTGCCAGGGGGCGGGGCAGTTTTCCTAATATGGCTATAGTAAAACCTTGTGAACACTGTAGAAGTCACATTTATTGTCCAATCTTCATGAAACTTAGTCAGAACATGTGTCCCAATGATATCTTGGACGAGTTTGAAAATGGTTCCGGTCGGTTGAAAAACATGGCCACCAGGGGGGGTGCAGTTTTCCTAATATGGCTATAGTAAAACCTTGAGAACACTCTCGTTTTTTAACAATCCAAGATTTCCTTGCAAATAATGGATCGGTTAAGTGCTGATTGCGCATGAATTATTCTGCTGTAGTTTTATTACTTTAATTGTTAAGTTAAAAAAATAATTGGCAGTTTTTAAATTTATGGATGCCTGCATATGAAATATTTTGTTTGGACACTTAAGAAACTACTTATTTTTATTTTGTGTACCTACCTAAGAAGGAAGATAGTTGGAAGTTGTTCCACATGTTGAAGAGTTTCCTTCTCTGTCTGTTGATGGAAACTCCTTTATTGAGACCAAAAACGTAAAAAAAAATCGATATCTCAAAATATTTGGTTAGTTATAGGGGACTCTTATCACAATTCACCTCTTTCCTCACCCCACCCCCCAAATTAAGAAGAAAAAAAAAGCAAAAATAAAAGGCTGTGTGATTAATATTCAGCATTTATTTCCATAAGGGCTTTCGCGTGGAACCCTTTTCTTAAGATGAGTTGTTACACAATCATGTTCAACAAAGCTTTATATAAATAAAAGGTTTCCTATGAACGACAAATTTGCATATATAACTATGAGGCTAGCTCTGGAAAAATGGGGCTTAATGCCTGTGCGTAAAGCAGTCTGCACAGGCTTATCAGGGACAACACTTTTTGCTTTGATAGTATTTTTTGTTTAAAGAAAGTCACTTCTTAGTGAAAATCCATTTAAGATGGAAAGTGTTGTCCCTGGTAAGCCTGTGAGGACTACACAGGCTAATCGGGGATGACAATTTACGCACATTCATCCCCAGAGCATGCCTCATATAATTAAATGTCCCTAAGGGTGCAGGTTCAATGCCCATCAGCTCGGATTGCGTACTCATGGCCCATATTGATAACTACTCTACTAGCTTATGTTAATAACAATATAAAATCAAAATGAGCTGTGCTTTTGAAAAAAGGGCTTAATGCATGTGTGTAAAGTATCAACTCAGAATAGCCTGTGCAGTTGAAACCTTACGCACATGCAATATACCCCATTATCCCAGAGCAAGGCTCAAATATATTTTTTATGTTTTCAATCCTATGCTGTGGAATATTTGCTCAAAATAAGCTTAAACTGTGAATGTGCTTGGTGCTTGACTTTCTATAACAAGTTCTGAGTCAAACTTTTCAATCAATGCAATATCTGTGAAACAAAATCATGCTGAATAACATTCCAGTATGTTGATCTACTTATCAGTCCTGGTGACCCATGAAAGTTCTTAACCTCAATATTGATGTCTGAACGTAAATTATTGTTGACAGCAGCCCGTGTGTTTTATCATTCATGCTTTGTTGGCCCTCATTTCAATAAAAAAATGAAAATAAATAAATAAATGACAAATAGATTTTTTATGCCCCCCAACCAGCGGTTCTGGGGTCATATTAAAATCGCACCGTTCGTCTGTTAGTTAGTTAGTTAAGAAGTTAGTTAGTTAGTTAGTCCGTCCATGCGTCCGTCCATCCGGATAAGTTTCCGCTCAATAAGTCAAGCAATTGTCATCAGATCTTCACCAAACTTCATGAAAATGTGTAAGGCAATAACATCTAGGTCAAGTTCGATACTCGGCCAAATTGACCCAGACAATCCTGAGTTACGACCCTTGTATCATCGAAAAATTGTGTTTTTTTTCTCGTTTCCGCTCAATAACTCCAGCAATTGTCATTGTATCTTCACAATACGTCATGAAAATGTGAAAGGCAATAACATCTAGGTCAAGTTTGATGATCAGCCAAATTGACCCAGACACATCTATGTTATGGCCCTTGAATCATAAAAAAATTGTGTTTTTTCTCGTTTCCGATCAATAACTCGATAAAATGTCAAAGGATCTTCGCCACACTTCATGAAAATGTGAATGGTCATAAGATCTAGGTCAAGTTCGATAATCAGCCAAATTGACTAAGACACTGTTGAGTTACGGCCCTTGAATCATCGAATAATTGAGTTTCTTCTCGTTTTCTCTCAATAACTCAAGCAATTGTCATCAGATCTTCACCAAACTTCATAAAAATGTGTAAGGCAATAAAATCTAGGTTAAGTTCGATAATCAGCCAAATTTACCTAGGCACTTCTGAGTTACGGCCCTTGAATCATCAAAAAATTGCGTTTCCGCTCGATTTCTCAAATAATTGTCATCGGATCTTCACCAAACTTCTTGAAAATGTGTTAGGCAATAAGATCTACGTCAAGTTACATAATCAGTAAGTTATGGTACTGATATCATAAATAACTGACAAATATCCTGGTTTAACCTAATGTTTCCATCAAAGCATCTTCCAATTATCAGAGCATCTTCGGGGGCATGTGTCATCCTTTGGAGACAGCTCTTGTTTTTAAGTAATATTAGAAATTAAAGTATAACCCTTTGAAAATGTATGCTTATTCATTCTTACAGACGTAATAATGCTTAGCAAATTGCTCAATTCTATGTTATGCAAGGGATATTAAAGCCATGAAATATTAATTATACCCTATTAAAATATATTTGTTTAGATTTCATGTTAATTTTTTGCCTATAAAGCAAGTTTACAAAGCTTTGGTTTATACCACAAAACACTTTAAAGTGCTTCAAAAAAAATAAATGCAGATTCATGTTTTATGATGCAAAATTCAAGAGAAGCTGTGTTCATAATGAGAAGTATGATACAAATTTGTTTACATAAATTGGATTTAAGTTGCAGTTTCTAAATAGACCCTTAAATAATTTATGAAGGATTGCAATTTCTGTAAAATCTCATTCGGCTTATCAAAGTGCAGTAAGAGCTTCTATATATTAGTAAACCCTTATATATCAGTATTTCATTAGTTTTTAACATTATAATGAATAATTTTTCATGGATTGCACTTTCTGTAAAATCTCATTTGGCTTAGCAAAGTGCAGTAAAAGCTTCTCAATATTAGTAAACCCTTAAATATCATTTTATTTTTATCAGTATTTTATGCCCTCAGTAGGGTGGCATATAGCAGTTGAACTGTCAGTCCGTCTGTATGTCTGTCCGTCCGAAAACTTTAACATTGGTCATAACTTTTGCAATATTGAAGATAGCAACTTGATATTTGGCATGCATGTGTATCTCATGGAGCTGCACATTTTGAGTGGTGAAATGTCAAGGTCAAGGTCATCCTTCAAGGTCAAAGGTCAAAAAACAAAATCCAAAGGAAGTAATAAGCTTTAAAGGGAGATAATTTCTATACCTGCCGAATGATATATAGAAATTTTATTTCAAAGCGGCCCAGTAGGGGGCATTGTGTTTCTGACAAAAACATCTCTTGTTCAAGTTATAACTACTCTTTTTGTCATCGAAGCATATTACTAAACAGTTTGCATGAGATTTTTAATTAAAATGAAGTTCACAAATAAGCAGGAAAGGTTTCTGATACAGTATAACTGAATATAATTCAGTTAATATAATTTCATTTGTATCAGTATTTTATTAGTTTTTCAAGTTAAAACTTCTCTTTTTGTCATAAACTCTTATTATTAGACAACGTTTTTGGACATTTGTCATTAAAATGAGTTGCAAATCTGCAGGGAACGTTTCTGATACAATATAATAGAAAAAAGCTAGTTGATATTTAAATAGTATTTCCCAGCATCTTTTACTGGTTTTACCAGAGTATGATGTCAGTATAGGTTCATAAACGGTAACTCTGGCTCTGGTGTAAAGGCCTTGTTATCTCCCTTACTCAATCTCTTCACTCAGCATGCCGTAAACAAAAATAGTAGTGTTTTTAAGAAATTAGTTGGTATTTCCCTATTTTTACAAGAAAAATATGACCGTGTATTAATTGTATTGTCTCTGAAAAGAAGATTGCAAAATGCATAGCTAATTTTCCACAAAAATGAAAGAAAAACAATATTCCACATAATATAGAGTTAGAGTTAATGCAGGGTAAGTTTCTTTTCTATAGCAGGGGCCTTATATAGGCCCCTTTTTCCCAAGAGAAAGACCCTTCCCCAAAAAATAATTTCTTAAAAATATTACACAAATTCCCCAAATTTCTCAGTTGTGTCAATATTTTTTTCCCCAAAATGGAAAAACATTCCATTTCCCCAGATCAAGAAAAAAATCCCAAGTTAACGTAACTCTTGCCTCATTTTTGCAAACTTTGCTATTTTTGCTGTTTGAAGGTTAATGGCTCTTGCCTGTTTTATAACGAAATGTTGTATTTGGATATGACTTTATTAAATTGCCATTTATGGTTTTGTAGCTGTTTTCAAGTACAATTTGCCATCCCCATTTCACTCATATTATTTGATACTGTCTTTTTGTATGCATTGTTGCTGTTATGTGTTCTACATTCTAAAATTCTTATATATATTTCGTCATTGGCCTACGACCCTTTAATGGCAGGCATAATTTGATATCAGCTTCAGAATGTCATAAGAGAACGGTATGTGGCATCTATCAACAATGTTTTTTGATTATAAATGACACTGAACCGCAAAAAATGATCCGTCTGAGGTATGTGAGAGGCTCGACAGGCTCGGGAGTATCAGCCTTATAGCACCCATAGCTGCGATAAAATACTGTAAACATGGGCGCTGGAGCGAGCAACCAAAACATTAAAAAGTAGTCTACCTTATCATTGTAATGTATACGAGTTTCACCTATTTATAATCACCATCTGGTACTCAAAAGGTTGTATAACATTAAATGATTAAAAGAAAAAAAAATCCAAAAATGTACATGGGGACTGTTTTTAGCAAAAGTTGTTTTTGGTGAAAACAATTTTTTCAAGGGTTTTGAGATTAAATTAAAATTTGATTTTTTTCGGCAGGGTGGGGAGTTAAGATTGGGATTGAAATGGGATTGCAAATAGATACCGTGGATAGTATAGTTGTGTATGAATCGAGGCATGTAATCGGACCATAAAATATTTCTATTGAAGATGTTAAATAAGATGAGATAGTAAAGTGTTGGAGAATTCGGTATTAAAGAACAATTTTTTTTATAACATTGTATTCAAATGATGTATGTAAGGAAATAATAAATTGCTTATATTGATAGGTATATTCCTCTATTTGTGAACTAGGGTGGTATGCCTAGTGATGCTGAATCTGTTCTTAAAGTTTCTGACTGCACTCTGGGAAAATGGGGTTTAATGCATATGCAGTCCGCACAGGCTAATCAGGGACAACACTTTCCACTTTTATGGTATTGTGCATTTAAAGGAAGTATCTTCTTAGCAAAAATCAATGATTGATGTTAACCCTTTCCCACTAGGAATCATGGTGAAAATGCAACCAGCATAAAACCAGAACAGCCTGTGAGTGGGTGAGTTTGTGCTGTTTGCTGCTCATCAGTACCTTAGGGTTAGAAATAAAGCCTTTAAAACTTGAATCCAGTAAGAAAGGTCTTAAATTAAATTTGATTGTCTAAGGGACTACACAAGCGTCAAAATGCCTATCTGAGTTGTAAAGGGTTTCCTTTGATGCCAAAGGGACTCAATACTGGAAAGCGTTTCAATGTTTTTTTAGCTCACCTGAGCACAACGTGCGCTCTTGTGATCGCCTTTTGTCCGTTGTGCGTCGTCAACATTTACCTTGTTAACACTCTAGAGGCCACAATTATTTCCAATCTTCATCAAACTTGGTCAGAAAATGTGTCCCAATGATATCTTCGATGAGTTCGAAAATGGTTCCGGTTGGTTAAAAAACATTGCTGCCAGGGGGCGTGGCAGTTTTCCTTATATGGCTATAATAAAACCTTGTTAACACTCTAGAAGTCACATTTTTAGTCCAATCTTTATAAAACTTGATCAGAACATTTTGTTCTAACAATAGCTTGGCTGAGTTTGAAAATTTGAAAATGGTTATGGTTTGTTGAAAAACATGGCCGCCGGGGGCGGTGCAGTTTTCCTTGTATGGCTTTAGTGAAAATTTGTTGAGGCTATATTAGCCATATTTATTAGCCAATCTTCATGAAACTTGGTCATAACATTTGTCCCAATAATATCTTGGCAGAGATTGAAACTGGGTCATATGAGCTCAAAAACTTAAGTCACTAGTCAATTAAAAAAAAAAAACATGTTAAAAGTTACTTTTTTGGTCCTATCTTCATGAATCATCTTGCATTTTTAGCTCACCTGAGCACAACGTTAGCTTTTAGGATCGCCTTTTGTCCGTCGTGCGTCCGTCATCAACATTTTGCCTTGTGAACACTCTAGAGGCCACATTTCTTGTCCGATCTTCATGAAACTTGGTCAGAACATTAGTCCCAATGATACCTTGACCGAGTTTGAAAGTGGGTCATGCTGGATCAAAAACTAGGTCACTAGGTCAAAAAAAAGAAAAACCTTGTGAACACTGTAGAAGTCACATTTGATGCCCAATCTTCATGGCACTTTGTCAAAAAGTTTGTCTTAATGATATTTTTAAAAACATAAACATAACCACGGGATTGGTAGTTCGGCTTCCATAACTTTATCGCTTTTTATGATTTTTGACTGGCGCGACTGTCAATACTATATAAACTGTTCGCTGAAGTTTTTTTAGCTACGGGATCGGTCAATCTTGGTCGATTTTTTATTTTTTTTCATGGACGACCTCTTAAGTTGATTAACTATTTTATCTATTCTGAATCCGCGCATATTAAATTAATTATGATTTTAAATATTATTATAATTGTTCTTTTAGAATTTATTGACTTACTTATCTTTTTCAAAAGATTTCTATTTTATGATGCGCATCAACTCGGCGTCATATCGTGGCTTGCCTCGGCATGTCGCGGCGGACAGATGCGAAGCATCACGGCGAAATGCGACGTTCCGCCGCGAACTGACGCGGCTTCAATAGCCGACTCGGCATCGACTCGTTGCGCCTTGACGCCGCGGATCGCGAAATATGTTTGTTCCGCGTGGGCTGTACTGTATTTACATAGAAAAAAAAGCTTGTGAACACTCTAGAAGTCACATTTAATTGTTTATTGATTTTGGCCTGTCTGTCTGTCTGTCATTCTGTCGGTCCAAAACTTTAAGAAATCTTAAAGTTTTGTCATAACTTTTGCAATATTGAAGATAGCAATTTGATATTTGACATACATGTGTATCTCATGGAGCTGCACATTTTAAGTGGTGAAAGGTCAAGTTCATCCTTCAAGGTCAAAGGTAAAAAAAATAATCAAAGCGGCCCATTAGGGGGCATTGTGTTTCTGACAAACACATCTCTTGTTTGCCTAATCATCATGAAATTTGGTCAAAACATTTGTTTTGTGGAAATCTCGGAGGAGTTCGAAAATAATTGTGATCATTTGAAAAACATGGCCGCCAGGGGGTAGGGAAGTTTTCTCTATATGTATATAGTGAAAACATGTGAACAGTCTAGAAGACATATTTTTGTCCAATCTTTATGAAATTTGGTCTGAAGATTTGTTTTCTGAATATGACGGTTGAGTTCGAAAATGGTTCAGATCGGTAAAAAAATATGGCCGCTTGTGATATGCGCAACACTCTAGAAGTCACAATTTTTGCCTAATCATCATAAGCCCAGGTTTCCTAGAAAATCCTTAATCCTTTTCAGTGTGGGTCAGCATCAGTTGATCTGTCTCACCAGAAGCCTGCTCTGCAAGACCAAGATTCTCGTTCTTGAGGAGGAGACTGCAGTCGTGGATCTTGCCACAGACTTGTTAATACAGAATACTATCAGCTCTGAGTTTGGGGATTGTACGGTGCTCACCGGCTCAACACGGTCATGGAGTTTGATAAGTAAGATGTAAATCTTTATTTTCTGACCGGTTCAACATGGTGATTAAGTACAATAAGTAAGATGTTGATCTTTATTAGAGTATCACTTTGGTTAAAATCATGCTTAATGCATGTGCATAAATTGTTTTCTTTAATTAGCCTCATCAGGAATGATGCTTTCTGCTTGTATCACCACTCTTGTATTAATTAATTCAAATGGATTGGAATAGTTAAAAGGGAGTTTCAAATGTTGTATTTACATAATATTGTTTTAAAAAATAGACAAAACTGTGAGTTAAGACTTAAAACTACAAAGCATGGAAGGCGTTGAATTTTCAAGATTTAATACGATACAACAACACAGAATGTGTATCAAAAGCGTTTTCAAAGTGTTTTAAGATAACGCAAAAATGCAAAAAAATATGGAAAAATGTGTGTCTTTATATTGCAATGTGAATTTAGTGCACAAAACCATTTTGCAATAAAATCATCACATATATACTAAATGTTCCATATTTATTTGAAACGGTATAAAGGAAGTTTTAAATGTGGTCTACAAGGTAAATATGATAAAACAACACATGATGTATATATGAAGTGATTTTCACCAATTTGGAAATTAAGTTAAAGGCCCAGTCTCACTATCACATTTGGCGATGCTGGTGGAGCCCCGGTGCGTGATCCAGGATGAACCGGGGCTCGACCGGAAACGTCTGGGATGGACCGGGGACAACCGGGGCTCCACCGGCAAACTATTAAAATGTTTAATACCTCCGGCATGAACCAGGAGTCACCGGCTTGTTATGTCACTGGGGCTCTGCCGGGACGCCACCAGCTTTCACAGTGGCTCCACTAGGACGCTACCGGCTACGACCGGGACTCGACCAGCGCACTACCGGCTACGACGGGGACTCACCGGGGCGTCACCGGGATAAACCGTAGCTCTACCGGGGCTGACTGGGACTCTGCTGGGATGTAAACCGGGGCAGTACTGGGGCAGCACCTGGAATATGTGACCACGCTAAAAAAAAATAACCATCGGTCATCCCCGTAATCACTGGTTGACCGGCTCTATCAAACCAAGATGAATCGGGGCTACACCGGCAAAAGTGAGACTTGGGCTTAAGAAAACCCAGAAGTGCAATAATTTTATTGCAAAACGGGTTACAGTGTTATATTTCAATGTGCACTTTGTAAACTACGCGTTTTGAAATAAACTCGTTTTACACATGTACTTATTGATTCAAATTGATTTGAAACGCTGAACAGAAAGATTTGAATGTCGTATTTAGGGAGTTTGTATTAAATATGACAGAGGTATAAGATTCGACTAAAAATTTACAGACATTGAAAGTGACCAACTTCATGAGTAAATGTGATAAAACAAACACAGAATGTATATATAAAGTTATATCAAACAATTTCATACTTTAGCGAAGAAAACCCCAAAATGCAATAATTTTATTGCAAAACGAATTGCAGTGTCTTATTGGCCCGTGTATATACCGCCTTTTTGTTTTTCGTTTTTTAATCGACACAACGAAATATGTTAATCAACGCATATTAGTTCATAATCCCATTTTCTAATAACCGAAACAAAAACAAAATACGAAAACGCAATTAACTTCTTTTTATTGTTTTTCTTTGTACTTAATAAACAACCAAAAATGAAATTGATTTCGTGGTTCATATTTCGTTTGTTTCAATCTTCATATAACGAAAAAAAAGTTTGAAAATTGGCACGGATTGTTTGATCCCGTTTACCGTTCTTGGTTTGAAAAAACGAATAGCGCTGTGCGCAGCTGTCTTGAGGAGGTAACTCATTATTGGCTTTTTGTGCGCATTCAGCTCCCTTATTTAAGAAATACCACTGATTTTGATTTTCGTCAGCATGGCCTCATACATGCTTTTCTCGGGGAACAAACGATACATCGTAAGAGAAGACGACGTTGATATTTTTAAAATTGGAAGGATTTTCCAGGTATTGTATATTTAGTCGTTCGCTTTCGAACAACTAAGGTTAGTTCTGCTGGTTGAAAGTCGGTATGCTCTTAACTACGCTAAGAACGATAACTGCCGCATCTGAAGTCTGAGGCTATTAATAGATGCTGATAAACAAGTATAGTGGGATGTTGTGTAACCTCGTTCATAGTGCATGCTGCTACAGCGTGGTTAAATTTGATATGCCTGGGAAACATTCTTTGTTCTCAACAGATAGCGGCAATTTTTTGTATTCACGGGTGCTAACAACGCAATAGTAAAAGGTTAAGTTTGTTTACATTCACAGTTCTCAATTAATAAAACGTTGAACATGAGTTCATCAATTTCTACAGGTTTACTATAAATTAAAATGTAATGTAAATTCAAAGAGAAAGTACTATTATGATTATATGACAGTCATACTGTACGATACATTTCTTTTTTTTTCCCCCTTTAAAAAAAGGTGGTATATTGTTTTTGGCCTGTCTCTCTGTCTGTCATTCTGTCTGTCTGTCCAAAACTTAAACCAATATTAAAGTTTTGTCATAACTTTTGCAAAATTGAAGATAGCAACTTCAGATTTGGCATGCATGTGTATCTCATGGAAAAAAATCAAAGCCGCGCATTAGAGGGCATTGCGTTTCTGACAAACACATCTATTGTTTTTAAATTGATTTTTAAAAGTTGCCTGCCTTCTTCATCAAACATCGTACATTTCTGAAGTCTAAAGCTGTTAAAGTATTGTTGCTGTAGTACAATTATTGATGGCTCAATTTCTAAGCTTGTTAAACAATATGTCAGCAATAGTATTAAAAAAAACTTTGGAAAACAATCAGTATTTTCATGAATGATTAGCCTAATATATTTCCGTCATACATATTTTTTTTTTTATCAAATGACTGATTTTATAGTCTAAAGATATCACATCATTCAAAATTCAATAAAGATTACAGCTTCATGTCCTGAAGGGGCTGATGGATCTGAATGATTTGTGCTCTGCTTTGTCCGCTTAGAACATATAATATACAGTCGAAACCCGATGGCTCGAACTCGCCGGGACCGACAACAATAGTTTGATCCATCTTGAATTCGAGCCATCCCATTTCTAATATACTTTTGTTTATTAACAAAAGTCTGCAATATATTTGCACCTCCAGTTGAAGTGTATTCATACTGCCTAAACTCTGTACTACTATATGCTTTTGAATTAATAAGAACCAAATATATACTTAATATTTTTATTAACCAATATGTTAAAACTGTTACACATTCAATAAAAAAAATATAGTAAATTATATCAGCACGTTTTTACGTCTACGGATTGAGTACCGGGGCCTTCTCTAGATTTCTCAGCAAGGAGCGATTTAGCCGTTTCAGCCATACTAATACTGCATCTACAAAAACGCCACATGTTAATCATAATGTCATCTTTTACTCTAATCAATAAACGATTGAGTTGATGACATGCTTGTTTGCAATGTGTGACATCAATTATGGCGTGCCTTCCATCAAAAGGTCCTAATCAATTAACAGTTTTATGCAACCCGAAGCGAGTTGGAGCCAACCGAACAAAAGAACGTGTGAAAACTGTGACCGGGACTGTGAAAACAGTGTGAGCCATCCAATAATTCGAGCCAAGCGAGTTCGGGCCATCCGACAAAAAATTGTATGAATATATAGCAATAAAAAATTGGTGCTTTGAGGAGAGTTCGAGGGAACTGTAAATTCGAGCCAAGCAAGTTCGAGCCATCAGGTTTCGACTGTATGTACATTTTCATACATGTATGGTAAATGTATTATATAAGTAGTACATTTTAATTATACTGTGCTTTCCATTTAACTTTTTCACTTACTAGTATTTTCATTGATAGCCACTTATAAGGTATTAATGTAAACTGTCATTCATAGTATATGTGTTCAGAAAAATAGAAAAGATGAATGAACAATATATAGAATTAACATAGGTTTAATATTTTTATGCCCCCGGTAGGGTGACATATAGTGATCGCACTGTCCGTCTGTCTGTCCTTCTGAAATTTCGTCACACTTGCGTTTAGGTTTCCAAAAATGGTCATAACTTTTGCAATATTGATCATAGCAACTTGATATTTGGCATGCATGTGTATCTCATTGAGCTGCACATTTTGAGTGGTGAAAGGTCAAGGTCATGCTTCAAGGTCAAAGGTAAAAAAAATATAAAAAAATCAAAGCGGCGCAGTAGGGGGCATTGTGTTTCTGACAAACACATCTCTTGTTTGATATAAATATGCATTAAGTGAAGTCTGATAGCTTTACTTTTTATTTTTATGCTCCCGAAGATGGGCATATAGTTTTCGCACTGTCCGTCTGTCTGTCTGTTTGTCCGTCCATCTGTCTGTCTGTCTGTCCGTCTGAAATTCCGTCACAATTTGCGTTTAGGTTTGGAAAAATGTGGAAAAACACTTTGCGTTTAGGTTAACTAAAATTTGGGAAAAGGGGGCATATGTCATCCTATGGTGACAAGCCTTGTTTACATCATGGAATACTAACTCTTGTACATTATTTACAATGTTCACATTAAAGATTTTCATAAGAGTCTCTGCAAGTTGTTTTTTGCTGTTGAAAATGGTTACTTCATTTTATCATGGACATTTTATTGACAGGGAGAGAATCAGTGGTTGTATTCGTAATTAGTGGCAGTGTTTGCCGGAACCTTGTTTCTATAATGTTGACTTAACAACAGTTCAAGGAGCATAATTCCACCGCACATGGATTATTGATAAGGATGAAAACAACACAATTCATTGGATTGCTCTACCTGTTGAATATGGTTCTTCCACACCTCAATGCACTTAGCAAGCTGTTCAAGAAGGACCAAATATGTAACCATCAAACCAGCGCTTCAGTCAATAAAAGCAGCTCATGCACACCTCAGAATGTCAAGTGACATTGTCAAGGAACTTGAATTGTCAATCACTGATGGGGGCCCTTATGCAGACCTGGAGTTGCAGTTGTCAGAAGTAAGCCCTGACCATGTCTGTCTTTAAGGACTGCAGAAGAACTATATAGCTGCCCTAGAGCGCAACTTGGACAGACGTTTTGCAGAAGCTTCTCCAGTGTTCCAGGGTTTTTCAGTGTTCGATCCAACAACGTTGCCAGAAAAAGCTGCATCAAACTTTCCAGAATATGGTATCCAAGAGGTACATGTCCTTGCAGAGAAGTTCTTGATGAAACCCTGGCAGAATTGCAGAACTTCAAATACCAGATGCTGAAATGGAATATCCCTAATTCAGCAATGTGTTGTGCTGAAAAGGAGATCTCCCCAACCCAGTTTGTCTCGAAAAAGATGGTGAAGGATCAAGCTGCATACAAAGTCGGCTTCAAGAATTTGGTGCAGCTGGCCCAAATCTGCCTCACCCAGCCCCTGTCCAATGCTGTAGTTGAGCGTGGGGCAAGTGCTGTGGAGGGGAAACAAGACCAGACTCTGAATCAACCTGAAAAATAAGAATCTATCAAGTCTCATGCAGATCTCTTTAAATGGACCCTCTGTCAAATCTGAGGAGTGCAGCCAACTGCTTTCTGATGCAGCTTTGATCTGGAACAAGACACATGTAAGGAACCTGCCTCCTATGAAACAACTCTGACTCTAATAAAGATTATTATCCCCCGCCAAAGGCGGAGGGATATTGTTTTTGCGTTGTCCGTCCGTCCTTCTGTCCGTCCGTCCGGCACTTTTGTGTCCGGAGCCATATCTTGGAAGTGCTTTGGCGGATTTCATTGAAACTTGGTATGAGTATATATATGGATAAGAGGATGATGCACGCCAAATGACATTGTACACCATCTATTAATAACAGAGTTATGGCCCTTAGTATATATTCTGTGTCAATGCAGCATGTGGGGGTCAACGTCACCTCTGTGCCAAAGCTCTAGTTTGGCGGGGGATATCAATTCAACGAATTTGCTTGTTTGAATTTAAAAACAGTTGCAATTATAATTTTGTTGTTTTTTAAGTTTGAGAGATTTCAAATAAATATGTTATTTTCTATGAAAAATGCTTTATTACTTCAATCTAAAAAAACGACCTAGAATGCGCTAGATTGCACCATTTCACTCCTTCAATTTGACTTTTTTTTCGGGGGAGGCCTCCAAAAGCCCCCCTGATGAGAGGGGATACCTACCCTGATCGCCGCTTTGCAGCTCAAGCATGCAGCAAGCTGCGTGCCTAATGGCCAGCAAATCGATTAATAAAGCTGGCTCAGGGCCTGCTCTGCCATTCGCCAAATTTGGCTCAAGAAATTTCCATTTGGCTATAACTTTTTCTGCAGGGAGAGCCATGCTGGCTTCTCCATTTTTCAGGGAGAACACAGCTAATACCCCACAAAAATTCTGTTTTTTGGATATTTTATTTGTCCTTTATCAACGGCAATACAGAATTGTATTTTCTCTTTTTGCCGACAGTGTTTCTGGTTAACAGACTAGAGTTAAATTATTGAAGAGTTAACATGGATACATTCTCTAAAATACCAATTTTACAAATACACTCTGTTATTCTTATAAGCTCTATAAAAAGTGGTTGTTAGATATAATATTGTGAACGTGGCATGTTTATATGTTATCATACATGTATAAGGCCCTTTATGGACACTGAACACCTGCATTTGACTAACAGAAAACATAAAATACATAACCCACGGTTCATCATATCTATTTCAGTTTAACATATATACCTTGTTATTTAAAAAAAACTTTTTTAATGGCTTTTGGCATGAAATTATTTCAATTTAATACTCCCCAAATAGCATTGTATGTCACCCAGAAAGCTTAATAAATAACAGGTTTGGTGCTTGTATTACACTCATTTACATATCAGCAAAGGAATCTAGACATGGTTGCTATTAAATCATGTAATATAAGCAGGATGTACCAAAACAAATGGTTTAAACAGGAACTTCAGACGCCAGCACCTGTATGGCAGTTGCGAACAACAGGCTCTCTTACTTGATGGCTCGCAATGTTTTGCAATACTTTACATACCATGGTGTACCCAAATTAAAATAATTAAAAAATATCAGCAAATATTTGCATGATGTTAAATATTATGTAAATATATCACCAATGCACCGATGACAAATGTTTGGACACATACAAAGAGTATGTCAACCAAAATTTAGTGTCATCATACATGTTTTGTTTATTGTCTACATATTAAAAAGCCAAGAACAAAATGCATCATGCAAATAATTTACCTATGTTATGATGTAAGTTGACTTTTACATAAACTCTATGGACACAGGGGTTGCGCTCAACACAATAGTGATCATTTGCAGCATCTTAATTTAAACATGCATGGTAAGTACTGACCTAAACTTACAGCCGCTAATAATCTGCACTACAATCATATTTATTATTTTAACTTTTACTCTAAAATGAGATTTGAGCTTTATGTTCAGGTGTTGCCTGTGACCAAGTGTCTTAACACGGTGATCTGATGATGATTTTAAGTTATTTAAATTTTCCTGATACAGATTATAATGCTTTATGCCCAACCGGCTGTTTTATGCCCATACTTAAAGGGACTTTTTCACAGATTGTCAAAATGACAAATTTTTCAAAATGTTGTCACATATAAAAAAATATATAAAAGAACACCACAAATATCAGTTTTTATGCCCTCAGTAGGGTGGCATATAGGAGTTGAACTGTCAGTCCGTCTGTATGTCTGTCCGTCCGAAAACTTTAACATTGGTCATAACTTTTGCAATATTGAAGATAGCAACTTGATATTTGGCATGCATGTGTATCTCATGGAGCTTCACATTTTGAGTGGTGAAATGTCAAGGTCAAGGTCATCCTTCAAGGTCAAAGGTCAAAAAACATAAACCAAGGGAAGTAATAAGCTTTAAAATGAGATAATTTCTATGCCTGCCAAATGATAAATAGAAATTTTATTTTAAAGCGGCGCAGTAGGGGGCATTGTGTTTCTGACAAACACATCTCTTGACCTGTAAAAGATATGCTGTGAGACAATGTTGTTTGTCATATATATGTACAAGATCGCTGAAATGATGAATACAGAAAGGGAAGAATACATTTAGGAGCCTTGTCATGTGATACATTGCAATTATGGAAATTAAAAAAAAACACTTCACACAGACATTCCACTTACTTCAATTGAATATTGCATACCATGTTTAATCAATTGTCAACAAAACTGTATAAATTAACATTATTCATATACAATTACACTTATCTGTATTCACAAAGTATTTAAGTACTGAAACAGAGCAGGATGTGCTGAATCAAATGTCAAATTGTTCATAATAACCTGCACCTGTAGAGGCGTATCAAAATACCTGACTTCCTTCATGCCATAAAACAAATAAACATTTCTGTATACTCGCCTTACCAGGTAGATAATTAACCAACATCAAAAACTCAGTTAACTGTCAATGGTGACACTGATGGTCTGTGGATCGAATCCAGTTTAATGAAGGGTTCATGAGTACATAAACTGTTCATGAACCATTGTTCAAGTTAATGAACTAGTCATGAATTTCAAAACAGGTTCATGAACAATTATCACACTCCAAATGAACTTAATAAAAAGGTTCATGAGAGTATTGTTCTAACTAATGAAAGGTTTATAAATATGTAGTTCATGAGCCAAAAAGCTCATTAACTGTGTAGGTCTTGAACTTTTCCATATGTATATTATGTATAATTATAATGAATTCAAAAGCATCTATGTACAGACATAAACATCAATCATCCTCAGGAAATGTTTCATTATCACGGTTCCTGGATGGAAGTTTACCTACCTATGTTGTTTCTGATTAGTCTATATTTGTCTTGGGGAGGTGTCTAAAAGTCTGAATTAGGCAAATGATATTTATAGTCCTTGATTTTACAGTGGAATCGTTTTTACATGAACATTAAGTTATTATGGAAGTTTCTCCTGAATGTTTAAAATAACACTAAGAGCAATTCTCAACAGTTTATTTGAAAACTGATCCTTTAAAGGGACCTTTTCACAGATTTTGGCATGTATTTAAGTTTGTCATTAAATCGAGGGGTGAACGGAAAACTGTTGTAACTCATATGAAATAAAGAAGGAGATACAACAGTTTTCCATTCAGCCCTCGAAATGCTTTAAATAGATAAATGTAAACATTGGAACTTAATAGCTCCAGTAACAAGAATAAAATTAAAGAAAAAAAAGAACTAATGTTTAACTGGGCTCAAACCACTGACCCTTGGAGTAAAAGTCTAGCGCTTAAACCACTCGGCCATCCGAGCCCATACAGTGAATGGTGTATTTAATACTTCATATAAGCAATCCTTGAAGAGTCCTAACATATAACGATAGCAACAGAACTCTCCAAATTATTCAATTGTTTCGCGTTTGTAACGCTTTATAATTTTCAGGTTTTTAAATTGTCAAAAGATGCATATAGTTGATATTTTGGAGAATGGTAAATGTTCAGTATTATATATACTGTTTCCTCGCAAATATCATAACAACAACAAAAATTTGCAAATTTGATATTTTTTTTCAATTTTTGTCAATTTACTAAAACGTGAAAAGGTCCCTTTAATGAGAGTATTGTCTCAAAATAAATTATATCTCCTTACCAAAATATATGAAAGTGTTATATACTGCTCATAAAATGGATTTTGTGTGAATTAAGTTTAGCTTTATTTTAAATAAATGTACATGTCAGGGTGTAACGTTAAACTAATATAGTGTTAAGGTAATCTAGACTCTAATCTCTGTCAAGCCTAAATACCACCCCGGCATGTATTTTTTCAAAGGGTATAGGCAGTTCAGTTTAACACACTGGTTTGTCAACAATGCAAACTTTATACCTATAAAGTTTGCCATAATACTTAATAATATAGGCGAGATATAGCCTGGAAAAAAATCAGCATGATAATGCACTAAAGCAATTACAGTGAAATTATGAAAGCAGGAGTTTTGATTCTTATGCACTGCACATTTTGCTTTTGATATGTCTTTTTATGAAAAATCATGTTGATACCTCATTAAGTTTTAATTGGATATGCCCTATTCAAAATTTAACAAACGGAAATTACTCTCAAAATATGTAGGCAAGAGTTGTGCACTTCACATCTCTGTAATAAGATCTACCTCCTTTTAAGTTTCAAGTTGATACCTTATTTAGTTTTCAAGATATTCTCAGTAAAAAATTTAAATAGAAAAAAAAACAAAGTGCAATAACTCTAAAAATAGGGGAGGAAGAGGTATGGTTCAGGTGCACTGCACATTCACCATCTATAAACCTATCTTTCAAGTTGAAATCTCTTTTAAGTTTCAAGACATGCTCCAGACAAAATTTACGTACCTGAAGTATAAATTTGATACCTCTCAAAACATTTTGAGATATACTCNATTTTTTTTCAATTTTTGTCAATTTACTAAAACGTGAAAAGGTCCCTTTAATGAGAGTATTGTCTCAAAATAAATTATATCTCCTTACCAAAATATATGAAAGTGTTATATACTGCTCATAAAATGGATTTTGTGTGAATTAAGTTTAGCTTTATTTTAAATAAATGTACATGTCAGTGTGTAACGTTAAACTAATATAGTGTTAAGGTAATCTAGACTCTAATCTCTGTCAAGCCTAAATACCACCCCGGCATGTATTTTTTCAAAGGGTATAGGCAGTTCAGTTTAACACACTGGTTTGTCAACAATGCAAACTTTATACCTATAAAGTTTGCCATAATACTTAATAATATAGGCGAGATATAGCCTGGAAAAAAATCAGCATGATAATGCACTAAAGCAATTACAGTGAAATTATGAAAGCAGGAGTTTTGATTCTTATGCACTGCACATTTTGCTTTTGATATGTCTTTTTATGAAAAATCATGTTGATACCTCATTAAGTTTTAATTGGATATGCCCTATTCAAAATTTAACAAACGGAAATTACTCTCAAAATATGTAGGCAAGAGTTGTGCACTTCACATCTCTGTAATAAGATCTACCTCCTTTTAAGTTTCAAGTTGATACCTTATTTAGTTTTCAAGATATTCTCAGTAAAAAATTTAAATAGAAAAAAAAACAAAGTGCAATAACTCTAAAAATAGGGGAGGAAGAGGTATGGTTCAGGTGCACTGCACATTCACCATCTATAAACCTATCTTTCAAGTTGAAACCTCTTTTAAGTTTCAAGACATGCTCCAGACAAAATTTACGTACCTGAAGTATAAATTTGATACCTCTCAAAACATTTTGAGATATGCTCTGGACAAGAAATCCAACTTTTTTTGCTTTGTTTTGCTTTCTTGTGAAACTATGTTATTTAACACCAAACTTATATAAGTTTACACACTACAAAACAAAAAGTATTGGAGTACTTGTTATACGTACCCTAACTTAAATTAATTCATCATAAGTTATTTCTTAAGCAATTTACAAACTTTAATTATCACAAAACATAACTTAACACTTATAAAAAGGTATGAATGAATGCTCCACACATGAAAATCAAACAAAAGGCAATAACTCTGTAAATACTTATGAAATAGTCTCTTCATTTTCTATAAAAGCAATTTTTTAGTTGTTCGCTTGCGAACAACTACGGTTTGTACAGCACGTTGAAAGTCGGTATGCTCTTAACTACGCCATGAATGATAACCACCGCATCTGCCTCTGAGGCTATAAATAGTAAAGTTTGTTTACATTCACAGTTCTCAATTAGTAAAACGTTGAACACCAGTTTACCAATTACTACAGATATACTATAGACAACAACAAAAATGCTATATAATCCCTAGACTTTGAAATAAAGTTTGCAATTTACGTTTTATAACCAGGTTT
>VMBQ01003436.1:0-50197 GCA_007657795.1 Dreissena rostriformis
GCGGAGATAACCACAATATCCCCACCTTTTTTTTTCAAAAAGGGTGGGGATAATAAATAGGACATTGTTGATGAGATTAAATACAAGATACTTTAAGATAAAATTTAACATACAGTTGTGTTTGTTATTTAGAGATTTAGTTGTCGAGGGGCGCGTTGCAATATGTATACTAATTGTTTTGTTAGTTGCAATGTTTGTGCTACTCAATAATTTGTATGATATTTTAAATAAGAAGGATACTCGTGTATTTGAAATTTTCTGGTCACAGTCTAAGCGGCCTTACACAAAAATGTGTTTTCATTCAAAGAGCAAAGGCTAGTAAACCCCTATATATTTCATTTCACACATAGTCGTTACAGCGGTCTAATTAACCTGAATGCGACAGTGTTTAAATACCGTCACAATAGCATCCCAGCATTCTCACTTTCGTTTATCGTTTCTTTTGTATCACATAAGTCAGCCATACTAAGCTATGCGTAACCGAGGCAAAAACAGTGTAATATATGCGTAAATATATAAATTGGATTTCGCGTCGACATTGACATTCGGGCAGTACGACATCAGACCTTGATGTCTGTTCAGAATAGTGTTTTATTATCATATTCCTAGAAGAATTATAAACTTACTGATATGTTTTAAACGTTCTTTATCTACACTTCGACCTCTTTATTTAATGTTTGGGTTTTTTAACGTTCATAAACATAGTTCACGTTATTACATTAATCGCTTACACAAGCATTTGAATCAACATACTGTCTTACGTCAATCCGTCTGGCCTGCCATCAATCGGATTTTTTTTCGAGCTTTATTCAAAATGCATGTTGCTTAATATAGAATATTTAATTCAATTGAAGTGATACGCAGATACGGTGTATTAAAATTCTACACTTTAGTGACACTTTCTTAAGAAGCCTCGTAAATATTGCACAATATCAATTTCCGAGGATGAGTGTCAACTGTTTACACATGCGATACAGTGTTTTGAATATTCATTCAATTATAAGTCTTAACTATTAAATCGTTAAAATGCATTAAAATACATAGACACGGATTGTGTTGTTAATGTTAATGTGATGGTGTGTTGATGCATAAGAACAAGGATACATTATTATACTGAACGTAAACTTGTTAATATGTCGTTTTCCGAACACCCATCCAACATTTTAGTCGCAAGTTTTGTAAAACAATTAATAAATAATTGGCATTTTTACGCTATTAAGTTTTGTTCTTTTTCAGTCACAGTGACCCACGACTTTTGAAAAACAAAAGGTCATGTATGATCCGTAAATTACAGCTGATTAATATACTAAATTTCACCCTATTATCTTAAGCACTTGATCAATTGCAAGGTACACTTTTGTAAACAGGCAGGGACGAAAGACATTAAAGACAGACGATTTTATAGACGGACGGAGGGTTAACATGTATGTACATGTGTTTTTGTTCCCTTACCGCTTTCACAACGTATTCCATGAAATCCGTTAGGGCACCGGCAGGTGTCAGGCAATATACAGGTTCCTCCGTTCTGACACTGAGGATTGCACAGGTCTGAAACAAAAACATGTACATAGATAGTATATAAAGGATCAAATATATATATATTTTAGAAATCAGTTTTATAAACGTGTTTTCTCAAATATTGACCCGGAGTGCGCTGAACATACATGTGCATCTATGTGTACAGTTTTATTTCATTAACAAAGTCATATATCATGAGAGAGGAGTATTTGTCTTGTTGGTTTAGTTTTCCAATATTTTCCGTTTCTTTTCTAAAACGACTATCATTATGAAAGTTTTATTTTGATTTTCTCACACAATCATACCCAAAAGGCATGGACTAGTCTAACGACATCGCATGACAATTGTGAAAAAATATACAATTTGCGAATACATATATAAATAATTATTAAGCACCGACATTGAAAAATCGTTGACTTTCAGTAGTTCTATTTTATTTATTTCCGTTTATTTTCACATATTTTTTATTTTTAGGAACACTCAGACAATCAATTTTTTTTTTATTTATAAAATATCAGACAAAGCCTTTATATTTCATTATGGTCTTTGATAACACATGGTTGCGTGTATAACGAAGTTTACACTGTTTACAGTCGTTTGTTCCGGAAACTGGCATTCATGATCCCGCATGCAATGACCACCAAACGTGAAATAATCTGCTGGACATATGACTACAGAAAAGTCATTAAATGGCATTGCATGCAAATCTTTATCTATTTTACTTATTGATATAATGTACCTATATTATTGAAGTTGAAAGTATTAGGTGACATTATGGACCGATGTGTGCTGTTTTGTTGGAAGGAATGCATAAGAGTCATACAAAAGGCAGATTTAGAAACGTAAATGACGTAAATTATGATGATGCGGATGATAATGGCAACGTAACAGCTATTTTTAGTGAAACCTTTTGTAAAACAACTAATAACAAGAGGCATTTTTACGCTTTAAGGTTTTGTTATATTTGAGTTACATTGCCGTGTTGAAAATCGAAAGGTCATGCATACTCCGTAAATTCTTTTTTCTTAACAGTGACCCCTTTCCGACCTTTGAAGAACATAGTGGCCTCTTTAATACGTAAATGCCGTTGGTTAGATTACTTAGTTATCAATAGCATCTTCAGTACTAGAAAAGCTTTTGCAGGATACATTTGTGAACAGACATTGAAGACAGACAGATTTTTTTTATAGATGGACGGAGTGTTAAAATATAAGCCCATGTTCCATTACCGTTTTCACAACGCGTTCCATTATATCCCTCGGGACACTGACAGGTGGTAGGAAATAGACACGTTCCTCCGTTCTGACATTCAGGATTGCACAGGGCTGAAAGAACGACTTGTTCATGGGTACTATATGAACGTTAGATTATATAGGTCTATATATATTATATTATATACATATATGTTTAAGTCATCAGTTCTATAAACGTGTTAACTCAATTATAGACACGAAGTGAGAATAAACATACATGTTCACCCCTTAAAAAAATGTGTAACGTTTATTATCATTTACAAATTCATATACATGCATATTGAGTATTTCTCAATGTAATGCTCTAGTTTTCGAATGTTTTGATGTTTTCTCCTAAAACGACTATTATGACAGATTCAGTTTGATTTTTGTCACACAATCATTCCCAATAGGCAAGGGATAGTCAAACGACATCGCAAGACAATTGTGTTCTTTCTTCGCGTTTTTTCTATATAGAGCACGATTAAGGAATATGAATTATTGTTATGCACCAAACTTTAAAAATAGTTGATTTAAGTAGTGCTATTATATAAATTTTCTTTTATGTTCACATGCCCAGTATTTTAAGAATTACTCAGACAATCAATGCTTATTTGTAATTTGTTTAGTTCCGTCAAAGATTAAATATTGCTTAAGATCTCCGGATCCGAAAGTATAGAGTAATTACCGATTTCAAATTTTCCTCCATCAAACATATCGGGACATAATCACATAGTCCGGCAGAATACGACATACCCCCGGACTTGGGGTGTTTAGTAAATATTAAATGGATATATGGTTGGACAAGTATCCTCAATGAAGAATCTGAATGATACCGGTCCTGTATCATTGTTTTTTTTCTTCAGAAATCCAAGATGACACTTCTTTATATACAAGATGGCCGCTGTTTCAGCATTTTGACAAATGTGGTTATATAATTATTCCTCTATCACCTTTTAAGCATCTTTTAAACCTTAAATAGAATGATGTTAAGATGCGTTTTGTTTGGGCGTAAAATTTATCAAAATCAAATTCCAGATTATACGCAAAATGGCTACCAATATGATCGCTTTTTCAAATGATTGCAGTTAAAACTCCATTATAATCCATTGGATCTGAATTTCGTGCTAAATAAACTGGACTTATTGTCTGATTGAATGGCATTTGTAAGGTACATTAAAGATTGTCCACATCAAATCACTAAAATGTATTAGTTCAACGAGATAAGAAGCCATATACAACATAAGCATGTTCTGAATAATAGATTTTACACTAGGTGCGAACATCATGCACATATATTCTTAAACTCAACTGATTCACATTTCAATTTGATACACATCGTGAAAGCATGGACTTCACAATTAAATTCATTATAATTATTAATTATGTTCCAAATATAGTAGATTATAGTTTACAATACCTTCATTTTTTTACCGAAAATTTAAAAGAAATGGATGAGTGTTTATTTAGCTCCATCAGCAAATGTAGAGTCAGTGGTAAGACAAACAACATCATATAGTATTGAGATTCCCATACCATTTCATTACCAAACAGTCTTGCAATTTTATAACTAAAATTGTGGATACTTGGGTCAATTTTCAAATCAAAGTGTGATCCTTCTGTACATGATACATCTACGTCTTAATTGTGGGTTGATAGTTTGATTAAGGCAGTATTCCTTTTAATTATGTATCTTCGATCAGAAAAAGTAGGTGATTGACCGCTGCACATGGCATCAGTCAATGGAGATTATGCATGAACGTGTACAAGACAAGTTTTAAAGGGAGAGCATGTCCATGAGACATGTTCCAGGTGTATGGAATACCCATATGGAGCGACATGTTCAAAGAAACAACTTTTATGAGATATCGCCATAGCAGGTAGAGGATTAGAGGTGCATCTCTTAAACCTGAAACTTTCATGGTTGAAATTTTAGCTTGTATATTTGCAGAAGAATGTAAGAAACACTGAGAGTAATCAGTAGTACCAGTTTAGTGGAAATTGATTAGCAACACAAAGAAGAAAAGCGGATGAGGATTAGTGCAGGTGCTAAAGGTAAAGCANGCAGATTTAGAAACGTAAATGACGTAAATAATGATGATGCTGATGATAATGGCAACATAACAGCCATTTTTAGTCAAACCTTTTGTAAAACAACTAATAAAAAGAGGCATTTTTACGCTTTAAGGTTTTGTTATATTTGAGTTACAGTGCCGTGTTGAAAAACGAAAGGTCATGCATACTCCGCTAATTCTATTTTTTTAACAGTGACCCCCTTCCGACCTTTTAGAAACATAGTGGCCTCCATTAAACGTAAATGCCGTTGGTTAGATTACTTAGTTTCACCCTAGCATCTTCAGTACAAGAAAAGCTATTGCAGGATACATTTGTGAACAGACATTGAAGACAGACAGAAATATTTTATAGATGGACGGAGTGTTAAAATATAAGCCCGTGTTCCATTACTGTTTTCACAACGCGTTCCATTATATCCCTCGGGACACTGACAGGTGGTAGGAACTAGACACGTACCTTCGTTCTGACATTCAGGATTGCACAGGGCTGAAAGAACGACTTGTTCATGGGTACTATATGAACGTTAGATTATATAGGTCTATATATATATATTATATTATATACCTATATGTTCAGGTCATCAGTTCTATAAACGTGTTAACTCAATTATAGACACGGAGTGAGAATGAACATACATGGTTACCCCTTACAAAAATGTGTAACGTTTATTATCATTTACAAGTTCATATACATGCATATTGAGTATTTCTCAATGTAATGCTCTAGTGTTGGAATGTTTTGATGTTTTCTCCTAAAACGACTATAATGAAAGATTCAGTTTAATTTTTGTCACACAATCATTCCCAATAGTCTAGGAATAGTCGAACGACATCGCAAGACAATTGTGTTCTTTCTTCGCGTTTTTTCTGTATAGAGCACGATTAAGGAATATGAATAATTGTTATGCACCAAACTTTAAAAATAGTTTATTTAAGTAGTTCTTTTATATAAATTTTCTTTAATGTTCACATGCCCAGTATTTCAAGAACCACTCAGACAACCAGTGCTCATTTGTATTTTGTTTAATTCCGTCAAAGATTAAATATTGCTTTAGATCTCCGAATCCGAAGATATAGAGTAATTACCGATTTCAATTTGTTCTCCAAAAGACATATCGGGACATTGACACATAGTCCGGCAGAATACAACATACACCCGGACTTGAGGTGTATAGTAAATGTTAAATGGATATATGGTTGGACACATATCCTCAATAAAGAATCTGAATGATGCCGGTCTGATATCATTTTTGTGTTTTTAGAAATCCAAGATGACATACAAGATGGCCGCTGTTTCAGCATTTTGACAAATGTGCTTATATAACTATTCCTCTATCACCTTTTAAGCATCTTTTCAACATTAAACAGACGATGTTATGATGCGTTTCGTTTGGGCGTAAAATTTATCAAAATCAAATTCCAGATTATACGCAAAATGGCTACAAATATGGTCGCTTATTCAAATGATTGCATTTAAAACTCCATCATAATCCATTCGATCTAACTTTCGTGCTAAATAAAATGGACTTATTGTCTGTTTGAATGGCATTTTGTAAGGTACAGTAAAGATTGTCCACCAAAAATCACTAAAATGTATTATTGTACCTATACATGAACAGATTAAGTACAACGAAAATAAGAAGCCATATTTAACATGAACATGTTCTGAATAATAGATTTTACACTAGGTGCGAACATCATGCACATATATTCGTTCAACTCAACTGATTTACATTTCAATTTGATAAACATCGGGTAAGCATAGACTTCACAATTAAATTCATTATAATTATTAATTATGTTCCAAATATAGTACATTATAGTTTACAATACCTTTATTATTTTTGACGAAAATTTGAAAGAAATGGATGAGTGTTTATTCAGTTTCATCAGCAAATGTAGAGTCTATGGTAAGACAAACAACATCATATAGTTTTGAGATTCCCATATCGTGTCATTACCAAACAGTCTTGCAATTTTATAACTTAAATTGTGGATACTTGTGTCAATTTTCAAATCCAAGTGTGATCTTTCTGTACATGATACATCTACGTCTTAATTGTGGGTTGATTGTTTGATTTAGGCAGTATTCCTTTTAATTATGTATCTTCGATCAGAAAGATTAGGTGATTGACCGATGCACATGGCATCAGTCAATGGAGAAAATGCATGGACGTGTACAAGACAAGTTGTTAAAGGGAGAGAATGTCCATGAGACATGTTCCAGGTGTATGGAATACCCATATGGAGCGACATGTTCAAAGAAACAACTTTTATGAGATATCGCCATAGCAGGTAGAGGATTAGAGGTGCATCACTTAAACCTGAAACTTTCATGGTTGAAATTTGAGCTTGTATATTTGCAGCAGGATGTAAGGAACACTGAGAGTAATCAATAGTACCAGTTTAGTGGAAATTGATTAGCAACACAAAGAAGAAAAGCGGATGAGGATTAGTGCGAGTGCTAAAGGTAAAGCAAGATGTCGGAGAAAGATGACCGAATGTTTTCATCAGTTGGATCTTTAGCAAGCATCCACCCAGTCTAGTGACAATTCCGACTGGAACAATAGCACAAACGTCTGCTAATATTGATTAAGCCATATTGGATATTGGTAAAACCCGAAAGACCGAATTTTAAAACTCATCGCGGAAAATGTTTATGGGTCAATATCTAATGAGGATGAAACCCACGTTGTGTCTAGAAAGCACAATGGGGTTGCAGACACCAACGTGTATGACATACATCTGATTTATTCAAGAGTGATTGGCTTACAAGCTAGTTCCAGGGAAGTTGACATTTACAATATACTAAGCCATTAATTGGCTCCGGTACCTACTGCTATGCTTCCTGAAACAGGGGAACTCAGAGGAGGAAACTCCAAATCGGGTGATAAGAAACAATTAAATGTATAAGTGTCTGAGCGACACATTGATAATGGGATTACATGTTCATGAATGGATTGATCTTCTGTCCTGTATGTCAGTCACTGGCCAATGGACGGAAAAAAACATGACTACATTGACAACTTAAAGTCTTAAATAAGACAAACACCGAAGAAAGGTGTTTTCTTTTTAGTGTTTGACTGATACATTAAGTTCAGAACCAAAGGTATGGCGAGGTCAGGTAGACAATCAAACGCCTCAAGACTGTACAGACTAAAAGGTGACATGTCATTACCACCACAGAATATATAACTAAGTGTCACTGAGAACACACAACATCTGATCTCTCTGATTTGTGCTGTATGCACGAATAAAGAATTTCCTATCTTGTGCACTCAAACACACAAGTTAATCGTTCCAGGAGATTATGATACTGAAATATATAAACTTGTCATAAAGAATCAATCGAACTGACTTCAACACAACCCATGACGAAGCTGATGTAATCATGATAAGGCAAATGTTGGATGCAGTAGAAACAGAACACAATGACATTTCTTTTTATTGGTCTCATTTCTATATGGCACTGAAACTCTCGTTATTGATCATCATGGAATCACCAATGGGGGAGTAGGCGGAAATAGAAATTTTCAAAATGGGTTAAAACATCTATCTCTGCACGCGACACTATGGATGATATTTTGGTATAGGTAAGGGTAAAGTTACTAAGATGCTGAACGCTAGCAACTCTTAACAGACGAATTAGCGATATGACAGCTCGTATAAAGGAATTTCTGCAGAAATCAGCCAGGTTTGTCCCAGCATGGTACGGAGAGCCTGATAAAGAGGAAATGTCTATTACAAAAACTCACCTTTGGGAAGCCATTGTTGGCAAGCAGGTAAAGACAATGCAAGCGCTAGCAAACCAGCCTCGGAAGCATTTTATGAAAATATGAAACGTGCCCACAAACAGGCGTGTATTTGGAAACACGCACTATATGCAGACCCCTCCCCGGACGAGGCATCAAACACTCTTTTACCCATTACAGTAGCATCAAGTGTTGCTTTAGCTCAACCCAATGTGCTTAAAATGATAAAATGTGGTTGTTTAAAAGCGATAACCTCGTGCTATCTTTTATGTTTGTCAAAAGGTGCAGGTTGACATAATACAAACTAACAATTCGCATACAAAACATGCCTGTTATATTACTCACTTTGTCGATGAGAAAAGAACAAGGGAGACTGATCGGGTATTTGTGATGTAATNAACTTATATTTTTCATTTCTGGCCCACCATAGGTTTTCATACTTTTTTTAGACTCAAGTTGTTTACATTTTTTTTCTTACAAAAAAGATACTGTTTCAGTGTTTCTTGTGTGTAATATATAATATTAAAGTTATCTTCTGCAGAGGTATAGGTTCCAGCTGGTGTCAGAGGATTTATGAATAAAAGAAGAAAATAAGGACTTACGACTCCCAAGCAGAAAGTTATTTATAAGCTGATTATTTACTCTTTGTGAAAGATGTCATTAGAACTAGTTCATATGAAGTATATGGTATTCTAGTTGTTCAATTTGTTCCAAACTTAATATAGAATGCTAATATAAGTAATTATTATTTTACATTATCCCCACCAACTTCCGACCATTTCAGAAAAGTATATGTCCTTAATACGGTTCTTCTTTAAAACAGTTCTCATTGTGATTTCATTCTAATTCCTTTGGCTTGGTATAATCCAAAACTTCATACGAAGTTGCGCACGCAGTTGTTCATCAATAAAAGTTGAACATTTTTAAGCACAGTGCATTCTATAACTACAATCAAAATATTTCATCTTGTCCACGTATATGATGTAGAGCCTCCTTTTGACTTGATACATTTCTGATTGAAAGAGTGAACAATAACAATTAGGTCTACTGTGGAACGCCCTTTACGATAAATGCGCATCAAAAATACTTTTATTTCCATACAGAACTTGTCTTTGCGTGTAATTAAAACTGTAGTAAAGAGCTTGGGCGAAACGTGTAGGAACTTAGATATTAAGCGCGCCTATGTCGCCTTTTTTGCAATAGTATGATCAAGCCTTAGTCCGCCTTTCTGGGTAGTTCCCTGAGTTTAAAGTTGAAATTCCGTTAAAAGTATGACATAAATGACTATAAATTCACTTGGTAAAATACCATAATAAGATGTTTAACACCAAATACCAAACCTCTGACCCTTGTGGTTTCATAGAAAAAACTTTTAAAAGTAATTTACAATATAAGTCTTTGCAAATCTCGTGACCGTTTGTCAAGGCCAGTTTTGGCAACAGGGGCATTATTTAAAAAGAACTTGGTAGAAGACAACCATAAACTGATACATGCCAATATCAAACCGCTTGGCCTTGTGATTTAAGAGAAACCTCTATCAAACTTTGTAGACAAACTGTTACACACGCAATATTAAACCATATTTCATAGACTTATAAACTAAATCACTTTAAAAATCTTCCTCTTTGAAATTGCAAGAGTCGTATTAAGAGTCTTATTGGATGATACACGAAATATGAAAGCCATGACGCTTGTGCGTTCAGTTTTTGAAATATATGTTTAGCTCCCGTGATCTTCATTTGCAGTTGACAGAAAAGATTCAAACAATTTTGAAAAGTGTCACGCAAGTATCATTCCTGTGAAGTTTCATTGAAATCATTAAAATCTGCTCATAAGTTAGCGCACAGAAGTATTTAAGAAAACGTCAACGGACGCAAGAAGGCACGGACTGACGGACGACGGAAAACACGTTTTTCTTAAAGCCCCATTGACAAATAAGTGCTCAGATGAGCTAAAACACATGTTAGTTCAAGTCGCGCTTAAAAAAAGCTGACAAGAACGCCAGCAACAGAAAATAAATGGGAATGTCTTAGTGGGACTTAATATAAGATACTTATAGATAAATATTACATATAGTTGTGTTAATCATTTAGATGTCGAGGGGCGCATTAAACTATGTAAACTCAATTTAAATTCTGACATTTGTGCTGCTCAATAATTCGTATGAAATTTTTAATAAGAAGGACACTCGTGAATTTGAAATTTTCTGAAGAATAGTCACAGTAGAAGCGGACTTACAAAATAATTTGTTTTTATTCAAAGACCGAATGCGAGTAAATCCCTATATATCTTTTTTTTTTATATACCACATTTATATAGCGCCCTTTTCGCTCGAGATGTGCGTTCAAAGGCGCTTTACATGTTTTCCCTGTTCACTGGGTCATAAGTCGTCCGTTAACTTGGCGAAGTATGCAGCCACGGCACGGCTAATTTCCCTCACAGGTACCCATTTATACACCTGGGTGGAGAGAAGCAGATGTGGGATAAATTTCTTGCTCAAGGAAATTCTAGTGGTCAGGTCGGGATTCGAACCCGGAACCTCTCGATCCCTAAGCCAGCGTCCTACCATAAGACCACTGCTACCACTCATATCCGCGACAGCGTTCTAACTAACATGAATGCGACAGTGTTTTGACACCGTCAAAACAGCATCTCAACAGTCCCACTTCCGTTTTTCATTGATTTTACCACTTAAGTCAGCCATACTAGGTAATGTGTAACCGAGGAAAAAATCTGGAATATATGCGCAAACAAAAATTGGATTTCGCGTCGACATTGACATTCGGGCAGTATGACATCAGACCTTGATGTCTGTTCAGAATAGTGTTTTATTATCATTTTCCTAGAAGAATTATGATCTTGAATTGTTAATGCTTTATATACACATCGACCTCTTTATTTAATGTTTGTGTTTGTTAACGTACATAAACATAGTTCACGTAATTATATTTATCGCTTTACACAAGCATTTGAATCAACAAACAAATCATTACAGACAAAATATCTTACGTCCATCCGTCTGGCCTGCCATCAATCGGATTATTTTCGAGCTCTATTCAAAATGCATGTTGCTCAATATAGAATAATTCATTCAATTGAAATGATACGCAGATACAGTATATTAAAAGTCTACACTTTAGTTACACTTTCTTAGGAAGTCTCGTAAATATTGCAGAATATCAATTTCCGAGGACGAGTATCAACTGTTTACACATGCGATACAGTGTTTTGAATATTCATTCAATTTCAAGTCTCAACTATTAAATCGTTAAAATGCATTAAAATACATAGGCACAGATTGTGATGTTAATGTTAAAAAAGATGCACTTACCGTTTGTTTGCGTGCTACAGTTGAAATCTGCAAGGGTGACCTTTGCTATGTCAAGTCCATTGAGGTGCGCGGGCTCACTACACACGGCGCCGAATACTTCGAGCTTGGACTGGCCGACATGCACAGTCTGAATGAGCCATCGCAGCTGGCAGTCGCAGTTGAGCGGATTATTGGTGAGATAACTGGAGAACAAAATATACTGTTAACTACATCTGTACAATTGTATACCACAGCTTGTAAATAAGGACCTTTTGAAAAATAACAGAACAGTTTCGAGATGTCGAAGCTAAAAGAATTTGTAATGAAACAATTGTTTGTGACTGTTTTAAGCTTCGGTGTTGGTACTTCACAATCACTTGACAGAAAACCCACGATTGTTTAAATCATGAAATAATGGTTGGATTATTAACGGTATTATAACTAGTCAGTGTGTGTCCTCTTTTTACAAAACGATAAAGGGAATTTTGAACCATTGTTAAAGTAACAATAAATAGTGCCCTGTGATTAAACATTCAAACACACACGTCAACACATTTCAAATGTTTCCCGGGTGGATTTTAACAACACGGGCGGACGGACAAGAAATATCAATATGTTTACTCTTTGTATTAAACACCATGGTATTAACACATTAATGTTCCTATATTCTAAGAAAAATTGTGCAATATGTGTATGTTAATGCAATTTAATGACCATTTATTATCAAGATACTGGTGAATCTTAAAACATTTTAGCTAACATTTTTATAAGAACTTTAAAAAAGCCTTACATTGCACCAGACTATACAACATACACTACGATACTCATGAAACATGTGGAAATTATATCAAACATATGTAATCTTTCATATAACTACTCAATTATATTTATAAAAACTCGATTTTCTTTATCGCGGCTGAAAAAGGAATAACGATTTGGTTTATTTTCCTCATTCCTACCAAATAAAAAAATTGAATAAGGAAGAAAAAACAGTTTCTTAATCATTATTATTACCATAAGGGCCTTTAAAGAACTGGTATTTGTTAACTAAAGGAATCAAATAACATATACCAAACATAAACCAGTACTTTCACATGTAATACTCTGTACTACATAACTATAAATACCATTCACTTTTATATACAAAAAAAATGTTCTTACATTTATATTATTTATTCAGTAATAATAAACTTGCATTTTCGACTATATATTTTTTCCATAAACGAAACTGTAACCCATTGTTAATCATTTTACATGTAAGTTTGCTAAAGGAAATATATTCCACATATTTCTAATCATTTGTTTATCCAGCCATTCTTGCCGCAGAAAAGAACAATGAACTTTTATATGCCGTATTTCTTATTGTAGCCAGATGAGGAATGACTATTTCTGGATTTAAATAATATTTGAACATGTTTAAAACTGAACCTCATAATATGTATGTAGTTAATATATAAAAATATGTATTCCAACATATTATTTGATTAATTGATTAAAATTGATTAAAGTTGATTAATTTACTGATTTAGAAATAGATTAATTGATAAATTGATTGAATTAATTGACTTTATTAATTGATTAATCGATTAATTGATGTATTGATGTATTGATTTATTGATTTATTGATTTTCGAATCAACCTTCGATTTCCATGTGTTACAGTATACATCGACGTCGTTTAGCATGGATTGTAAAGCGGTGTGCGATGTTGCGAATTAAATTTGATCGTCCGCGTAGAGTATCACAAATAATTTAAGTTCATTGATTGAAAATATATCATTACTATTAGAACAAATATACTCATGTATACGGTTGAATATATAAGCACATTCCTGAATATACTTTTAAGGATTTAGCACTGTTACATGACATTTTGAGTTTCTGTTCTTTCTTTGCAAATTTCCAATTGCTATTGTGTTCAGCATCCGAAATCAAAAGTTAAGCCCATTGTACCGAACAAATAAGGATTATCAGACATTGCAAGTTACTAAACCTCCATTTTTGTAGGACGCCGTTTTGCAAGTTGTACTCAAATACACTTAAATATTGAATAAGCAATACGTATTTTAAATGAATGAAACAATTCGGGCCCTAAATAGCTTATATTTCCCACATAACCACTGCTTTTTAGATGTGTCTATTTTTCATATAAACTAATTCAAACTGTGCAAATGTTTAAATACCGCTTTTTGTTAAATATTTATAAATAAATGCATCATATATGCGTTTATAATAGTAAATATTGTGTTACAAGTGGAATAAAGAAAAACAAACACGCATCAATATCATTAGTCATTTGTAAACTCTAAAATGTTTCCTTTATTGAAGAATCGACACATATGTTAGTTTCACCGCAATGCAATATAATGTTCCAGCTTCACTTGCATTGGCGAAGCCAACACTTAGCTCCACAATTCGTATCTGTTTGAATCAAACTTTGAATAGCGTATATACCGCTATATTTGATTTTGACCAATGTTCGCAGCGTAGCGCCTTTACTCAGAAAACGTTGGGATTGACGGTCTTATACGAAATAAGACGAAATTACAGCTGATGTTACAGTTCTAAGACCTTAAATAAATGCATGTTCGTAAGACACGGATGTCTCCACATTCAACTGTAATATATAAAGTTCTCTTGTCAAACAAAACCAAAACACCGCGAATAAACATGGTGGTTATTATACATTTTTTTTAACAAAAGTACTTACAAGGTATATATAAAAATGCCCTCCACCACCCTCTGACAGAAGCCTTAAGCATTTCGTGTTTTATTTGTAATTTTGTTTTAAACATAGAAAATGTAACTCATTGTTATACCATTCATTTCGTTAAAATCAAGCTTTTCTCGAATTTTATACACAATTGTCGCATATGTGTATGTTAATTAGTATATTATGCAATTTAATTACCATTCCTTTTCAGGGTACTGATGTAGGTCTTAAAACCTGTTTTACTAACGCTATGATCTTTAACTGATCATTGGTAACCAATGTTTCAGAACTATTTCATTCACGAGGTCAATCGTGTATTCATGTTTGTGACAAGATTTAAATAAACAACATATTCATAAATACAACTATAGCATTATTCCTATTGTATTTTCCATCGTTCCAAAATTCAAAAAAATAATGATATATTGCTTCAAATAGTTTTAATTTGGTTATCTTGTTTTTCACGTTAAACTTGCTTATTTTCACTGCAGCAACTAAACGTATAAACCATTATATTCTACTTCCTCTCAGAAGCCTATCCAGACACGCCCATTAATAAATATTTTCACTAAGCTCAAATAAATGACGGAGAAGAAAATGATGAAGATGTTAATTATGAAGATAAAGATAAAGATGAAGATAATGACGAAAGTGATGATGATGATGATGAAGATGATAATGATGACGACGACGATGATGATGATGATGATGATGACAATAATGATGATGATGATGATGATGACGACAACGACGACGATGATGATGATGATGATGATGATAAGGATGATGATGATGATGATGATGATGATGATATATACATGTATCGTGTATTTCAAATCATCTCATAATAGGGTGTTTCGTTCTTACGAACCGCTACGAAGACTACAGAAGATTTAATGTATACTCTGAGAATTATATTTAACTGGGAGAACAATTATCATTTTGATATAATCATATACCGATGAAGCCACCCTCATAACCCTTGTCCACAATCACAACTTGATTGATGTTGTATAAGTCTTCGTTACTGTGTAATTGACAAAGGCATGAGGTGACAAGACCGAAGAGGCTCCATGATGTGATGCAGACACATTAACAAGGAAAGGTTGTACCTTTTTTGTTTACTTTTATTTTCACTTTTTTCCCTGAACGTTAACATTATCGTAGAAGAAAACATAGTAATTCAATGAAACATACAAATAGTAGTATCCTTTGCGAAACCTTGAACAAATGATTAGCATGTTATTAGTATTCGATAAAACATACCACAACAAAGTGAGAAAATTAATTAACTGTGCACATCTTATAACGATTAAGAGCGGACTGTTTGAATGTCTCAATAAACGTATGTATGGAATCACAAAAAAGATGTTCGTGAACGTTTTAGATAGGTTTTGATATCTAAATGTAAACACATATCTGCCTTAGTTGATATATGAAATAGTTAAATTCCTTTTCTTAGGTGAAAAGTCTATTGAAACCTCATGAATCTTAAAGATTCCATGTAATTCATTGGATCCATGGCTTATGTTAAATGGGTAAAAAACAAACGAGAAAAAGACAATGCTCTGTTCACATGTGTTTTAATTAACTTAAAGCCAACAGTCTGTTGGGCTGTATCGAAGTTATTCGATTTAACTTACGCAATTGAGCCTCTTGAATTTCACGGGTAAAAATCCAATCCAATTGAACATGTAGTGTTCTTCAGCCTTCGTATATAGTTTATGATTGCTTCGAAATTACCGTTATCAAAAAATTTGCTATAATTGGTGTGTTTTGGTGGGAATGCCTCGAGTTTTGCGACCGAGTCTTTGTGCACGAAAAATGTAAATATAACTAGGGTCAATATCAAGATTATTCTTCCAAAAGTCTAAAAATATGTGGGTCCAGTATTCTCCGTAGTTCTCATTAAACCCCTGAAATACCAAGTTGTTCTGTCTTTGTCTGGCTTCGATATCGATGGATTTATATGCAAGGGTCTTTAAAAAAATTAAATTATCATTTGTTGTTGTTGTGTTTTCCTCAAAAGGGCGTAAGGGCATGGCGCAGCAAATTCAAAAGGGGCATTTTAATGCGCGGTTTATGCAAAAAGTAGCAAACCGTTGATGCAAATCTAGTAAGCTTTTAATTGGCGTTAACGATTGCTTTTTTTAATTAAGAAACTCTAAATGTATTTCAAAATTGTAACTCTGGCAATTTTGGTTTTGGTATATTTGTTTAACAAGTGCAATAAGTAAGCTTTCCATAACATGACGAATTTGTGTTTTTCGATGTCGTTTATTTTCACATTGCCTATGCTCTATCAAGAGATCTTTGGTGAACAAAATTCTAAGACACCTTAAACGAAAACGAATGATTTTTCATTGAATAGTAATAGTAGTGCAAGTCAAGCACATTTTGATTTTGTAAAAACAAACGTGGTTTTCTCTGAGTGTTTTGAAAACACAACACCACAAGAGAAAACAGATCATTGGAAACTTGCGCATTACGTATAAGCTAAACGGGCGAATTTAGACGGCAGGTCATTTGTTAGCCATAAAGCAGAAACAATTCTTTCTGAGACCCTTCCTATATGAAAATGGTATAATACGGTTAACCGCACACACTATTATGATTTCTAATATGCATGTGATGTATTACGATGATGGTTGACTAAGAATGCCTGGTAGAAAGAAATGTTTAGTAAAATCATAATTTATGCGAGTCCATACACATGACGCTGAAACATGAGCACTACACGTTAACAAGTTATTAATCTCTTTATTGTATGAATGTTGATGTTCAGAATTGAGACTTTACATGACAATAACATGTTAGTAGCTGTACGTGTACAATAACGTGAAAGTCCCTAGAGCGGGGAAACGTCTGCAACTCATGATTCTTAACATGCGTTGCTATTTGTTTGGAATATGCATCGTCTAAAATGGTGGCATCAGGCGTGTCAAACTACACTCTCTGTTGACATTTTGTTTTTTTAATCATTGAAGGCAACAGTCCTTTGCGATGTATTAAAATCATTCATTTTAATTCGTGCCTCACAATTTTTCCCGATCGTCTAAAGCATTGGGGCCTTATTCGTTTACCTTCGTTACTGTATACAATTATAAAGACCACTGAACAATACAATTTAAATGTTACTTTTTTTCACACATTGTTCAAAAAGATGTACCATAGCAAGTTGTGTCATCGTATTCAGCATATGAATTGTCAGATATACTGAAGGAAACCAGACATTTGGAAACAAAACACACCAACTCTGAAATTTTCCTGGAGCGGATGCGCGTGTATTATATTAAGACTATGGCCTATGTAAAGGAAAAACGCCTGATTATACAACAAAATCACACATATATCACAAATGTAGCTAGTTGTATTTATTTTATTTCAATTTGACTATTGTCAGTAACATTTCATATTTAAGTTGTCGCGTTACCCAAATTCCAGCTTAATCATTAATAATTCGATGTTAGCTATTTGTAAGATATTAGCCGCGGCTTTCCGCGTGTTCTTCGAAATTAAAAATAATAATTACAAAAGGTTCACAGTTCGGCTTCATTATGTTTATTCAGATTAGCGGAAATGACCGAGCGATAAGATCTTATCCGACACAAAACAAAGGAGAATGAAATGGTTGCTGACCGGCTTAAATGTATAAAAGACCAAAGTGGAATTCTAAAACAGCCCGAAAAATGACGTCATTTCGTGCTGTGGTTTATAGCAGAAATTTAATCAACGGGGCTTTAATTAACCGAATTCGCTGTAAAAGTGGGATAAAATACTGTTTAAAATGCATTTGAATTCGTCCCGCAGTATTTACTTATACGTGTCTGTTCCCCAATGTAAGTGCTGCAGTCTTTATAGATTCATAAATGTACCCCCCGCATTCGTACATACATTTCTCAAATTATTTCGATAAGTATTTACTTATGCGTGTCTGTTCCCAAATGTTAGTGCTGAGTTTCTTCTTTTCTTTATAGATTCATAAATGAACCATAACTAAATTATTCTAATTGTAAATGTTGAATCCTTGAAATGTGACAATTCTCACAAAACCCCATGAATCGTATAATGTGAAGTTATTTGTTGGATTCATGGCATTTGTGTAATGGCGTGACATCACGCGCTGTTGATATGTATTGTACTCGCATTGAAGGCAATAGTCTGGTGGACTGTAGAAGAAAAAACAACATTAAAAAAAAGGCAATCCACGATAACCACATTTGTTTTATAAGCTAAGAATTGTTTACTAGTCGTCTGATTATGTCTTTATATTTTGAAGACTAGCAGGTGTCTATTTTCACAACCCACATGAAGCAACAATCATAATAGATCACAGTGTCATTGATTCGTACCAGAAAGCGCAGAAAACCGGGCTTGATATTGTGCTTTAATAAGACAAACAACAACAAACACATTTCTTCAATCCATTCAAGCAGACCACAGACTGACACATTAACAACGGACAGCTGGATGGAAATCATTTCACTACAAATCATGTGTCTTTTTCAACTTACAGTTCCGTTAGTTTCGCCAAGCCCCTTAACGCCGCTCGGGAAATGTTCTGTAACCGGTTGTGACTCAGGGCCCTGAAGAAACAACACACAACGTCATATAATTAAACATTTAAGTAACACAGGTTAATTTAATTCAAAGGCTCCCGGTGTGGATTAAAAGAATACCAAAGTTAACAAGTTTTCTGATAATACAAACAGCAGATGAAATCCCATACAATATGTAAATGGATGAGTAAGATATAAGAGTTATCTCCAGTGAGCCCAAGCTAAATAAAAGGTATGCCTGCCTGTTGCCGGTTATGTTAAAAGCACTGTAATCATATATTTATGGATATAGATGGGATGAGTGTATAAATTAAGGAAAGGCATTGTGTAAGTTGACGCTACTTCTTTATTTTTAAATTAACATTGATTGGTGTGTGTGTTTTTCCGTTGAGTAAAGGACCAAACCTAACCTTAAACTATGAATGTTATTTTGGTAACAAAAAATGACAACATGTACGCAACATGTCAATATATATAACTAAGGGTAAATTCTGATTTGTAATGAGGAGAACAAAAAGGTCTTCAAATGTCACATTTGATTGAAATCATCTTGACATGTGATTTTTCTTATCTATATTAAATGGACTAAATTATTTTTAAATCTGTCATAGTATTATGACGGGCATGATGGACATGGTTAATGATTTTCTTACACCCCACAGTTTTCCAAAGTATATTGGTGTCTTGGTGCTTAAGAAACAATATTTATTGTCTGGAAGCCACCCTATGTTAAAAAAACATAACTATTTGCTTATTATTAAGTTTCAGACAAAATCGTTCACATTCTTTAATAATGAATGTCTTAAAATATCATGCATGACATCACCAGTTCGATATTTAAGAACATTTGCTCTAAACAATGCCCTNTTTAGAACGGTATTTCTGCTTAATTGTATTTATACTCAAGTTCCCTTTTAACGACCGATTTAGGAATACGAAACTTGATCCTTAGGGTATCTATTAACTGAATTAGAAGTTTTACTTACTGTTACACTAATTTTACATTGACTATTCTTATTCAAATAACTTAACAAATTATATGACTTGTAGATGAACTATAAACATATATAAAATCACAAATTTGTACTCAATTTTATAAACCGTTAATTTGCGCGGCTGAAGAAGAAAACTGAACCAGTTCGATATTCTTCATTGAAGCTACATTGTAACGCATATTTTATTTTTTAAATATTTTTTTAACATATACAGAATTGTCCCCTACAACTTTGATATCTAATGTTGTTATGCAAGCTAAAATGTATTCTAATACAATTCTAATAAATTAATGTATTTATTAATAATACAACCTTTGTACGGCTTTTCTTAAGAAAAAAACATATATCCTCATTCATAATTCAAGCCGAATTAGAAAATTACATTGTATAACTTGACCCTGAATATGTTACGAATACTTTGAATACCCAAAAACAATACTGTTAAAAATGCATTTGAATTCGTCCCGCATTCGTACATTATTGCTCACATCAATTCGATAAGTATTAACTTATACGTGTATGTTTCCCAATTTTAGTGCTGCAGTCTTTATAGATTCATAAATGTACCTCCCTCATTCGTTCATACATTTCTCAAATTATTCGATAAGTATTTACTTATGCGTGTCTGTTCCCAAATGTAGGTGCTGAGTTTCTTCTTTTCTTCAAATATTCATAAATGTACCTTAAATCAATTATTCTTATAGTAAATGTTGAATCCGTGAAATGTTAAAATTCTCACAAAACCCTATGAATCTTAATGTGTGATATTATTTGTTGGATTCACGGCTTATGTGTAATGGCGTTACATCACGCGCAGTTTATATGTATTGTACTCGCATTGGAGGCTATAGTCCGGTGGACTGTATTGAAGTCATGCAGTTAATTCGTTACTCAAACTGCGTTCTCCATTAATCGCGATCGACTATAGAATAGAAACCTCAATCATACCCTTTCGTTACTTAATACAATGATGCAGACCAGTGTACAAAACAATCTAAAATGTAAGGTTCATAAGAACTTGTTCGAACAGATATCGAACAACAAGTTTCGTCGTTGTATTACGTCGATCTGTCTTCATGGAAGTGGTTATTCTAAATAAACATGTACATATCTTAATGAGTTTTAATAAATGAAGTTTAATGCAATATTGTAAACTGTTCGTAGTATTTAAGAAATGCGTTAGTTTTTTGACAACGTTTTGCAAAATGTACGTGAATAACGACATTATATTAATGACGTATTTTTCGATTGCAAACGATAAGCAGTGATGCCTGAACCAAATTGGAACTCTGAAAACGTCTTACAGTGTGGTTAAGTTCGGCACTCCTTCAAATAAACCGGCTTCTATGGATTCGATTCCGTTGTTGGTTAAATCCCTTAAAGAAAAAACAACATTAAATTAAGCAATCCACCATAACCACATTTGTTTAATAAGCTAAGAATTGTTTACTAGTCGTCTGATTATGTCTTTATATTTTGAAGACTAGCAGGTTTCTATTTTCACAACCCACATGTAGCAACAATCAGAATAGTTCACAGTGTCATTGATTCGTACCAGAAAGCGCAGAAACCCGGGCAGTCTATTGGGCAATAATAAGACAAACAGACCACAGACTGACACATTAACAACGGACAGCTGGACGCAATTATTTCACTACAAATCATGTGTCCATTTCAACTTACAGTGTAGTTAGTTTCGCCAAGTCCCTCAACGCCGCTCGGGAAATGTTGTGTAACAGGTTTACACCCATGTCCCTGAAGAAACAACACACAACGTCATATAATTAAACATTCAAGTAACACAGGGTAATATAATTCAAAGGTTCCCGGTGTGGATTAAAAGAACACCAAAGTTAACAAGTTGCTTGATAATACAAACAGCAGATGAAATCCCATAAAATATTAAAATGGATGAGTAAGACATTAGAGTTATCTCCAGCGAGCCCAAGATAAATAAAAGGTATACCTGTCTGTTGCCGGTTATGTTAAAAGCACTGTAATCGTATATTTATGGATATAGATGGGATGAGTGTATCAATTAAGGAAAGGCATTGTGTAAATTGACGAAACTTCTTTATTTTTAAATTAACATTGATTGGTGTGTGTGGTTTTCCGTTGAGTAAAGGACCAAACCTAACCTTAAACTATGAATGCTATTTTAGTAACAAAAAATGACAACATGTACGCAACTTGTCAATATATATAACTAAGGGTAAATTCTGATTTGTAATGAGGAGAACAAAAAGGTATTCAAATGTCACATTTGATTGAAATCATCTTGACATGTGATTTTTCTTATCTAAATTAAATGGACTAAATTATTTTTATATCTGTCATAGCATTATGACGGGCATGATGGACATGGTTAATGATTTTCTTACACCCCACAGTTTTCCAAAGTATATTGGTGTCTTGGTGCTTAAGAAACAATATTTATTGTCTGGAAGCCAACCTATGTTAAAAAATCATAACTATTTGCTTATTATTAAGTTTCAGACAAAATCGTTCACATTCTTTAATAATGAATGTCTTAAAATATCATGCATGACATCACCAGTTCGATATTTAAGAACATTTGCTATAAACAGTGCCCCCCAAATTTAAGCTTGCACATGTCTAAAATGTGTTGTCTTTAAAACAATTATTTCAATTTTCATTAAGTAATAGTATGCTTCAACTTATTTTATTTGCATAAAATATAAATCAGATTTTCAGAATCAATTTCTTTTCTGAAACCATACAGTCCCGATAACATAAATAAGTGTGTTCACTGACATTTCAGGCATTTATAATATTTATCAATGTTTCCTAGATATGTAGTGCAAACGCTTTGANTTATTATTATTCAATATCCCTTAGGATAATTCAACTGAGCTTATATATTCTTATTCAAATAACTTTACAAATTATATGACTTGTAGATGAACTATAAACATATATAAAATCACAAATTTGTACTCAATTTTATATACCGTTAATTTGCGCGGCTGAAGAAGAAAAATGAACCAGTTCCATATTCTTCATTGAAGCTACATTGTAACGCACATTTTATTTTTAAATATATTTTAACATATACAGAATTGTCCCCTATAACTTTGATATCTAATGTTGTTATGCAAGCTAAAATGTATTCTAATACAATTCTAATAAATTTATGTATTTATTAATAATACAACCTTTGTACGGTTTTTCTTAAAAAAAAAAAACATATATCCTTGTTCATAATTTAAGCCGAATTAGAAAATTACATTGTATAACTTAACCCTGTATATGTTACGAATCCTTTGAATACCCAAAAACAATACTGTTAAAAAAGCATTTGAATTCGTCCCGCATTCGTACATTATTTCTAAAAATTAATTCGATAAGTATTAACTTATACGTGTTTGTTTCCCAATTTTAGTGCTGCAGTCTTTATAGATTCATAAATGTACCGCCCTCCTTCGTTCATACATTTCTCAAATTATTTCGATAAGTATTTACTTATACGTGTCTGTTTCCCAATGTAAGTGCTGCAGTCTTTATAGATTCATAAATGTACCTTACGATTCGTACATTCATTTCTCAAATTATTTCGATAAGTATTAACTATGCGTGTCTGTTCACAAATGTAGGTGCTTAGTTTCTTCTTTTCTTCAAAGATTCATAAATGTAACATTACTAAATTATTCTTATAGTAAATTTTGAATCCGTGAAATGTGAAAATTCTCACAAAACCCCATGAATCTTAATGTGTGATATTATTTGTTGGATTCACGGCTTTTGTGTAATGGCGTTACATCACGCGCAGTTGATATGTATTGTACTCGCATTGAAGGCAATAGTCCGGTGGACTGTATTGCAGTCATGCAGTTAATTCGTTACTCAAACTGCGTTCACCATTGATCGCGATCGACTATAGAATTGAAACCTCAATCATACCCTTGCGTTACTTAATAGAATGATGCAGACCATTGTACAATACAATATAAAAGGTAAGGTTCATAAGAACTTGTTCGAACAGATATCGAACAACAAGTTTGGTCGTTGTATTACGTCGATCTATCTTCATGGAAGTGGTTATTCTAAATTAACATGTACATATCTTAATGAGCTTTAATAAATGAAGTTTAATGCAATATTGTAAACAGTTCGTAGTATTTAAGAAATGTGTTAGGTTATTTTTGTCAACGTTTTGCAAAATGTACGTGTATAACGACATTATATTAATGACGTATTTTTCAATTGCAAACGATAGGCAGTGATGCCTGAACCAAATTGGAACTCTGAAAACGTCTTACAGTTCGGTTAAGTTCGGCACTCCTTCAAATGAACCGGCGTCTATGGATTCGATTCCGTTGCCGGATAAAGACCTTAAAGAAAAAACAACATTAAATTAAGCAATCCACCATAACAACATTTGTTTAATAAGCGAAGAATTGTTTACTAGTCGTCTGATTATGTCTTTATATTTCGAAGACTAGCAGGTTTCTATTTTCACATACCACATGTAGCAACAATCAAAATAGTTCACAGTGTCATTGATTCGTACCAGAAAGCGCAGAAACCCGGGCAGTCTATTGGGCAATAATAAGACTAACAGACCACAGACTGACACATTAACAACGGACAGCTGGAGGCAATTATTTCACTACAAATCATGTGTTCATTTCAACTTACAGTGTAGTTAGTTTCGCCAAGTCCCTTAACGCCGCTCGGGAAATGTTGTGTAACCGGTTGTTACCCAGGTCCCTGAAGAAACAACACACAACGTCATATAATTAAACATTCAAGTAACACAGNGTTTCTATTTTCACAACCCACATGTAGCAACAATCAGAATAGTTCACAGTGTCATTGATTCGTACCAGAAAGCGCAGGAAAAGGGACAGTCTATTTGGTAATAATAAGACAAACAACAATATACACATTTCTTCAATCCATTCAAGCGGACCACAGACTGACACATTAACAACTGACAGCTGGACGGCAATTATTTCACTACAATTCATGTGTCCATTTCAACTTACAGTGTGGTTAGTTTCGCCAAGTCCGTTAACGCCACTCGGGAAATGTTGTGTAAACGGTTGTATCCCAGGTCCCTAAAGTAACAACACACAACGTTATATAATTAAACATTCAAGTAACACAGGTTTATACAATTCAAAGGCTCGCGGTTTGGATTAAAAAAAACACCAAAATTAACAAGTTTCCTGATAATACAAACAGCAGCTGAAATCCTGTAAAATATGTAAATGGTTAAGTAAGACATAAGAGTTATCTACAGCGAGCCAAAGCTAAACAAGAGGTATACCTGTGTGCTGCCAGTCATGTCAAAAGCACTGTAATCGTATATTTATGGATATAGATTGAATGAGTGTATTTAAGGAAAGGCATCGTGTAAGTTGACGATACTTCTTCATTTTTAAATGAACATTGATTGTTGTGTGTGTGTTTTATTCCGTTGAGAACAAAACACAATTAACCTAAAATAACCTTAAACTATGATTGTTATTCTAGTGAAAAAATGACAACATGTACGCAACGTGTCAATATATATAACCAATGGTAAATTCTTATTTGTAATGAGGAGAACAAAAAGGTCTTCAAATGTCACATTTGATTAAAATCATCTTGACATTTGATTTTTCTTTTCCTAATTAAATGGACTAAATTATTATTATCTGTCATAGTATTATGACGGGCATGATGGACATGGCTAATGATTTTCTTACACCCCACAGTTTTCCAAAGCATATTGTAGTCTTTAGGTTTAAGAAACAATATTTATTGTCTGGAAGCCACCCCATGTTAAAAAAATAACAATTTGCTCATTATTAAGTTTCAGGCAAAAATCATTCACGTTCTATAATAATGAATGTCTTTAAATAGAATGCATGACATCACCAGTTCGATATTAAAGAACATTTGCTCTATCCAATTCCCTCTAAATTTAAGCGTGCACATGTCTAAAATATGTTGTCTTTAATACAAATTATTTCAATTTTCATTTAGTAATAGTTATAGTTAAGTATGCTGTTACTTAGTTTATTTGCATACAACATAATTCAGATCTTCAGAATCAATTTCCTTTCTGAAACCATACAGTCCCGGTAATGATGATGATGACGACGACGACGACTATGACGACGATGATGATGATGTTCTGTTCAATGAGTAGTTACAAAGTTGATGCAATCATAAAATATTAAATATATGTTTGAATGAAATTTAAAACGTCTGCCATTATGGGTTCAAATTAATTCGATACATATTCATATATACATGTATCGTGTATTTGAAACCATCTCATAATATGATGTTTTGTTCTGACGAACCGCTACGAAGACTACAGAAGATTTAATGTATACCATGAAAATTATATTTAACTGGGAGAGCATTTATATTCGCATCTATCATATTGATATAATCATATACCGATGAAGCCAACCTCATAACATTTGTCCACAACCACTACTTGATTGATGTTGTATAAGTCTTCGTTACTGTGTAATTGACAAAGGCATGAAATGACAAGACCGAAGAGGCTCCATGATGTGATGTATAATGGAAGTACTTTATATCAATAATAAATTAAAGTCAGTTAGACACATTACCAATGAAAGGTTGTACCTTTTTTGTTTACTTTTATTTTCCCTTTTTTCCCTGAACGTAAACATTATCGTAGAAGAAAACATAGTAATTCAATGAAACATACAAAAAGTATTTTCCTTTGCGAAACCTTGGACAAATGATAAGCATGTTATTAGTATTGGATAAAACATACCACAACAAAGTGAGAACATTAATTAACTGTACACATCTTATAACGATTAAGAGCAGACTGTTTGAATGTCTCAATAAACGTATGTATGAAATCACAAAAAGATGTTCGTGAACGCTTTAGATAGGTTTTGATATCAGAATATAAACACATATCTGCTTTAGTTGATATATGAAATAGTTAAATTCCTTTTCTTAGGTTACATAATAGAAAAACAAACAGTTCCTCATTCCTTACCCAAACCAAAATAGGAACAGAGATTTTTTTGGTAAAATAGTTATAACTTTATGTGTACAAATCTGTCACAAAAAACTATGAAAATTATTTTTATGTCGTTGGGATATTACAATATTTATTCGAAAACACCTGATTTTTTTATACTCCTCGGCTGAATAAGTTTTTTCATTTTCTCTTGTGTCCCTGAACGTATGCATTATAGTAGAAGATCACATAGTAATTAAATGAAACATGCAAATATTACTTTTATTTGCGAAAACTTTATTTAATTTATAAGGATTAACAATTTATAAGGATCCATAATAAGCTTTAATGCATAANCAAATTGGAACTCTGAAAACGTCTTACAGTGTGGTTAAGTTCGGCACGCCTTCAAATAAACCGGCGTCTATGGATTCGATTCCGTTGCCGGATATATACCGTAAAGAAAAAACAACATTAAATTAAGCAATCCACAATAACCACATTTGTTTAATAAGCTAAGAACTTAAAACTTATTTCAATTTTCATTAAGTAATAGTATGCTTCATCTTATTTTATGTGCATAAAACATAATTCAGATCTTCAGAATCAATTTCTTTTCGGAAACCATACAGTCCCGATAACATAAATACGTGTGTTCACTGACAGTTCAGACATTAATAATATTTATCAATGTTTCCTAGATATGTAGTGCAAACGCTTTGATGGATCAACTAGCCATTAGTATAGACACACCATCATCGGATTAAACAGTATAGATTAATACAATATGTATAATGCAAAGTTTTCCTCGTAATCGATGTTGGTACAGTATTTGTCATATATATAATCATGTATACGGTTGAATATATAAGTACATACCTGAATACTCTTTTACGGATTTAGCACTGTAACACGACATTTTCATTTTCTGTTCTTTTATTGCAAATTTTTAATTGTTGTGGTATTCTACATTTGATATCAAAGCTTAAGCACATTGTACCGAACAAATAAGGATTCGTAGACATTCCAAGTTGCCAAACCTCCATTTTTGAGGAACGCCTTATTTGAAAATTGTTCTCAAATAAACTTAAATATTGAATAAGCAAGACGTATTTGAAATGACTGAAAGAAATCTGGCCCTGAATAGCTTATACTGCCCACCTTACAACTGATATTTAGATGTGTCTATTTTTCATATATAATACATCAAATCCAAATCGCAGTTCATATCTCTTTGAATCAAACTGTCGCGTATGTACCGCTATATTTGATTTTGACCAATGTTCGTCGTGAAACGACTTTATTCGGAAAAGACCTTAACTAAATATCTGTTCCTAGGACACGGATGTCTCCACATTCAACTGTAATCTAAAATTTTCTCTGGTTAAAGTGATACACCAAAACATCCACAATTAACATGGTGGTCATTATACTTGTTTTAAGTCTTACCTCACTCGCTGAAAGAATTGTTCAACAGAAAGACTTTCAAGGTGAATATTAAATCCCCCCACCATCCTCTGACAGAAGCATTTAGCATTTCGTGTTCTATCTGCTAATTGTTTAAACATAGATACTGTAACTCATTCTTATAGACATCATGGTATAAACATCAAGCTGTTCTCGTATTATATACAACATTGTCGGATATATGTATATGTTAATCGTAGTTCATATTTGGCTATTTTGTTATTAAAGTTTAAATTGCATATTTGCACCGCAGCAACTTAACTNAGTGATACAAATAATGAAGATAATAACACTTATTATTCTGATTATGGTTATCAGAATGTTGAATATGACAATTACTACCATGATGATAATAGTCCCGCTGCGAAAGATTACGATGCAGATAATGATGGGTGTGATAATGCCGAGGTAAATTAAGATAATGATGAAAGATGATAAGCGGAAGCCGTTGATATATTACAGTATTTCATACTGTTTTCGGGCAAAGATGTTACTTTAAACACTGATCAGAGAGCTAAAACCACAAAAAACAATGTTATCTCACGTTTATTGGAAACGAAAAGTGAATGCGTGTTAATTTTGCGATGAGAGATCCACTCAAGTAATCAACCGATATCAAACTCTACCATGAACATCGTGAAATATTTTTTCAGTTTCAGTGGTTGTGTAACAAAAGTTTATGCAACAGGTCTAGTTTTGTTTAATCAGTAGTATCAGACTTAATTTAACATGTGTTAAACTCATGTACTTGAACCAATGAATTAATAATGCCATGACTATCCCGAATCCAGACAATCGACAGTTCAAACTTGTAAATGCGATCATACAATATTAAATATAAGTCATTATGTATGAATACAATTTACAACGTCTTCCATTATGGGTTCTCATGCAATTGGTCTGTTAGACCGACAGTAGGATTTGTGAACTGTTTAAATAAAATTAATTACACACATATTTATATAAACATGTGTCGGGTATTTTCAAACTGATGACATGGTGTTTCGTTCTTACGAACCGTTACGAAGACTACAGAAGATTTAAAGTATACGCTGATAATTATATTTAACCGGGAGAGCATTTATATTCGCATCTATCATTTTGATAAAGTCTATCATATACCCATAAAGCCACTCGTATATACCTTTTGCACAAACACTAAACATATCCAATGATGTAATATATGTTTTCATTAGTGTTAAAAAAAAACAAGGACACAAATTGATAAGATCACAGTTTTTCCATGCTGTGTAGTATATACCGGAAATTCTTTATACCACAAACATGTATAAGTACTTAAGACGCATTTGCAATGGTAAAGTCGTCCTTGCATTTTTTCCATTTGCTCTTGTGTCCCTGAACGTAAGCATTATAGTAGAAGATCACATAGTAATGAAATGAAACATACACATATAACTATTATTTGCGAAATCTGTAACAATTTATAAGGATCCATAATAAGCTTTAATGCATAAAACTTACCAGAACAAAGTGAGACAATTTAGGAACTTTGCAGACTTTATAACGCTTTAGAGCGGTATTTCGGCTAAATTGTATATATACTCGAGTTCCCTTTTCACGACCGATTTGGGAACACGAAACTAGATCATAAGTCTATCTTTTAACCGAATAAGAAAGTTTAATTACTGTCTAAATAATTTCACATGGACTACTCTTGATCAAATAACTCTAAAAATCATATTACTTGTAGATGAACTATAAGAATATATAAAATCACACATTTCTATTCAATTTTATATACCGTTACTTTGCGCGGCTGAAGAAGAAAACTGAACCAGTTCTATACTCTACATTGAAGCCACATTGTAATTTTTTTTTTATTATTTTATTCTAACATTTACGGAATTGGCTCCTATAGCTTTGATAACTAATGTCGTTATGCAAGCTAAATGTATTCTAATACAATTCTAATAAATGCGTGTTTTTATTAATAATTCAATCTTTTTTCGGCTCTTCTTAAGAAAAAAAACATATATCCTTATTCATAATTCAAGCCGAATTAGAAAATTACATTTTATAACTTGACCCTGAATATGTTACAAATCCTTTGAATACCAAATACAATTCTGTTTAAAATGCATTTGAATTTATCCGGCAGTCGTACATAATTTCTCAAATTATTTCGATAAGTATTTACTTATACGTGTCTGTTACCCAATGTAAGTTCTGCAGCCTTTATAGAATCATAAATGTAACTCCCACATTCGTACATACATTTCCCAAATTATTTCCATAAGTATTTAATTATACGTGTCTGTTCCCCAATGTGAGTGCTGCAGTCTTTATAGATTCATAAATGTACCTACCGCATTCGTACATACATTTCTCAAATAATTTCGATATGTATTTACTTATACGTGTCTGTTCTTCAATCTTATTGCTGCAGTCTTTATAGATTCATAAATATACCTCCCGCATTTGTACATACATTTCTCAAATTATGTCGATAAGTATTTACTTATGCGTGTCTGTTCCCAAATGTTAGTGCTGAGTTTCTTCTTTTCTTTAAAGATTCATAAATTTACCGTAACTAAATTATTCTAATAGTAAATGTTGAATCCGTGAAATGTGAACATTCTCACAAACCCCATGAATCTTAAAATGTGATGTTATTTGTTGGATTCATGGCTTTTGTGTAATGGCTTGACATCACGCGCTGTTGATATGTATTGTACTCGCATTGAAGGCAATAGTCTGGTGGACTGTATTGAGGTCATGCCGTTAATTCGTAATTCAAACTGCGTTCATCATTAATTGCTATTGACTATATAATTAAAACCTCAATCATACCCTTTTGTTACTTAATACAGTGATTAAGACCATTGTACAATACAAACTAAAATGTTAGGTTCATTATGACTTGTTCGAACAGATATCGAACAACAAGTTTGGTCGTTGAATAAATGCGTTTATAAAAGTATATAGGGTGTAACAAGTGGAATAAGAACAAAAACACGAATCAATATCACGTCGTTAGTCATTTGTAAAAGATACTTTTTATTGGCACAGGGGTAATACATACTTTGAACATTAAAGTTCTCTAACATGTTTCTTTATTGAAGAATCGACAAATATTTTAGTTTTACTGCAATGAAATAGTAAGTTCCATCTTCACTTGCTTTGGCAAAGCCAACACTCAACCATTACAATACATATTTCTTTGAGTTCCGGCTTCACTTGCATTGGTTTAGCCAACACTCAACCTCCACAAAACATATTTCTTTGAATCCAACAGTCAGGTTTGTACCGCTATATTTGATTTTGACTAAATGTTCGTCGTGTAACGCCTGTACTCGGAATACGTTTGGATTGACGGTCTTCTACGAAATAAGACGAAATTACACGAAGTTCATATTTTAGTTCTAAGACGTCATCTAAATTTATGTTAGCTTGACACGGATTTCTCCACATTAAACTGTTATCTAAAAATTATATTTGTTTTAAGTATTACCCACCTTGCTGTAATAATTATTAAACAGAACGACTGACAGGGTAAATAGTAAAATGCCCCCAACCCTCTGACAGAAGCATTACGTATTTCGTGTTCTATTTGTTACTTGTTTAAACATAGAACATGTAACACATTCTTATAGTCACCATGGTATAAACATAAAGCTGTTCTTGAATTATATACCAAACTGTCGCATATGTGTATGTCAATTCGCATGTTATACAATTGAATTACCACTCAAAATCAGGGTACTGGTGTAGGTCTTAAAACAGTTTTACTTACGCTATGATTTGTTATCTGATTTGTGGGAACCAATGTTTCGTAATTATTTAATTCACGATGTCAATTGTGTAATAATGTTTGTGAAAATTAAATTAAATGAACAACGAATACATGAATACAATTTTAGTAGTTTGTTATTTTATATTTTTCTTCGTTCCAAAATTATAAAATAATGATGTAATGCTCTAAATAGTTTTAGTTTGGCTTTTTTATTTTTCAAGTTTAAATTGTATATGTTTACTACAGCAACTACGAACATACTCGTTATATTCTACTTGCTCTGATCAGATGAATGACTAGACTAGCCCATTAATCAACACGTTTCCCTAACATCAATTAATGATGGGGAACAACAGGATGATGATGTAAATGACGAAGATAATAATGAAGATAATGATGATGATTAGGATGATGACGATAATGATGATGATGATGATGATGATGATAATTATGGTGATGATGATGATGATGATGACAATTTTTGTTTTGGTATATTTGTTTAACAAGTGCAATAAGTAAGCTTTCCATAACATGACGAATTTGTGTATTTCGATGTCGTTCATTTTCCCTTTGCCTATGCTCTATCAAGAGATCTTTGGTAAAAAAAATATAAGACAGCTTAAACGAAAACGAATGATTTGCCATTGAATAGTTATAGTAGTTCAAGTCAAGCACATTTTGATTTTGTAAAAACAAAAGTTGTTTTCTCTGAGTGTTTTGAAAACACAACACCACAAGAGAAAACAGATCATTGGAAACTTGCGCATGACGAATTTCTATAAGCTAAACGGGCGAATTTAGACGGCAGCTCATTTGTTAGCCATAAAACAGAAACAATTCTTTCTGAGACCCTTCCTATATCAAAATGGTATAATACGGTTAAACGCACACACTATTATCATTTCTAATATGCATGTGATGTATTACGATTATGGTTGACTAAGAATGCCTGGTAGTAGGAAATGTTTAGTAAAATCATAGTTTATGCGAGTCCATTTGTTAACTACACATGACGCTGAAACATGAGCACTACACGTTAACACGTCATTAATCGCTATATTGTATGAGTGTTGATGTGCAGAATTGAGACTTTACATTTCAATAACATCTTAGTAGCTGTATGTGTACAATAACGTGTAACTCCCTAGAGCGGGGAAACGTCTGCAACTCATGACTCTTAACATGTGTTGCTATTCGTTTGGAATATGCCTTGTCTGAAATGGTGGCATCAGGCGTGTCAAACTACACTCTATGTTGACATTTTGTTTTTTTAATCATTGAAGGCAGCAGTCTTTTGCGCTGTATTAAAACCATTCGTTTTAATTCGTACCTCACCATTTATCCCTATCGTCTAAAGCATTGGGGCCTCATTCGTTTACCTTCGTTACTGTATACAATTATTAAGTCCATTGAACAATACAATTTAAATGTTACTTCTTTCACACATTTTTTAAAAGATGTACCATAGCAAGTTGTGTCATCATATTCAGCATATGAATTGTCAGCTATACTAAAGGAAACCAGACATTTGGAAACAAAACACACCAACTCTGAAAATTTCCTGGAGCGGATGCGCGCATTAAGACTATGTATGTAAAGGAAAAACGCCTGATTATACAACCAAATCACACATATATCACAAATGTAGCTAGTTGTATTTATTTTATTTCAATTTGACTATTGTCAATAACATTTCATATTCAAGTTGTCGCGTTACCTAAATTCCAGCTCAATCATTAATAATTCGATGTTAACTATTTGTAAGATATTAGCCGCGGCTTTCCGCAAGCGCTTCGAAATTACAAATAATAATAACAAAAGTTTCACTGTTCGGCTTCATTATAGTTATTCAGAATAGCGGAAATTACCGAGCGATAAGATCTTATCCAACACAAAACAAAGAAAAATGAAATGGTTGCTGACCGGCTTAAATGTATAAAATATCAAAGTGGAATTCTAAAACAGCCCGTATAAATGAATTTCCTGTCAATTGGTATTCAAATTATTGCAGTCATGGCGATAACATATCGAATTCATGTAGACAAATCGCAGTTAAGTTTTTAAAAGTATTCCTTTAAATTTCATCAAAAATGGATTATTTTTTCCTAGCTCTGAAACAAAAAGGTCGAATATTGAATTACCTATGGTTAACTTTTGATGTAGTGTTGTCCACAATAATATAACAACGATGTGCGAAATAACCTACCAGAAGAGATACTCAGATCTATCTTCACAGCAATGGGTATTCTGAACAATTGGTATACATATTTAAATGAGCTTTTATAAATGAAGTTTCATTACATATTTTTGTTGTATTTCGAAACGATTGAAAATGATGCTTTAGTCTACACCAAATAGACAATTACACTATAATAACTTTACATGCGTTATCTTTACTGGATTTGATCTCTGAAAACGAATTACAAGTAGTGTAAGTTCGGCACTTCTTCAAAAACACCGTCGTCTATGGTTTCGAGATGGTTGGAGGATAAAGACCATTAAGAAAAAAAAAACAATGTGTATTATACTGCTATGAAAGACTTAAACAAATACTTAAAATAAACTTATAATGTTTAAATACTCATCTGCCGTCATATAGCAAAGACTAGAATGTGTCTATATTCAAAATCCACAAGAGCAACATCCAGTATATTTAACCGTTTTCAGTGTTTAACAGCATTCTTACCAGAAAGCGCCCTTAACCACGCTGTCTAAAGAGTAATCATAAGACAAAGGAACAACAATAGAGAACGTTCTTCCATTCAATCAAGCATACCACAGACTGACGCCTTTATACACTGACAGCTGGATGGTATGTTATTTTTATCAACGTTTTGCAAAATGTACGTTTATTACGACATTATGTTAATGACGTATTTTTCGATTGCAAACGATAGGCAGTGATGCCTGAACAACATTGGAACGCTGAAAACGTCTTACAGTGCGGTTAATTTCAACACCCCTTCCAATAAACCGGCGTCTATAGATTCGATTCCGTTGTGGGATAAAACCCTTTAAGAAAAAACAACCTTAAATAAAGCAATCCACGATAACCACATTTGTTTTATAAGCTAAAAATTGTTTACTAGTCGTCTGATTGTGTCTTTATATTTTGAAGACTAGCAGGTGTCTATTTTAACAACCCACATGTAGCAACAATCAGAATAGATCACAGTGTCATTGATTCGTACCAGAAAGCGCAGAAAACCAGGCTTGATATTGGGCTATAATAAGACAAACAACAACAAACACATTTCTTCAATCCATTCAAGCAGACCACAGACTGACACATTGACAACGGACAGCTGAACGGAAATTATTTCACTACAAATCATGTGTCTTTTTCAACTTACAGTGCGGTTAGTTTTGCCAAGTTCCTTAACGCCGCTCGGGAAATGTTCTGTAACCGGTTTTTACGCAGGGTTTTGAAGAAACAACACACAACGTCATATAATTAAACATTCAAGTAACACAGGTTAATACAATTCAAAGGCTAGCGGTTTGGATTAAAAGAACACCAATGTTAACAAGTTTCCTAATAATACAAACAGCAGATGAAATCCCGCAAAATATTTAAATGGATGAGTAAGACATTAGAGTTATCTCCAGCGAGCCCAAGCTAAATAAGAGGTAAACCTGTTTGCTGCCGGTTATGTCAAAAGCACTGTAATCGTATATTTAAGGATATAGATGGGATGAGTGTATAAATAAAGGAAAGGCATTGTGTAAGTTTACGATACTTCTTTATTTTTTTAAATTGATTGGTATGTGTGTGTTTTTCCATTGAGTTAAACACCATAAACCTAAAATACCCTTAAACTATGAATGTTATTCTAGTAACAAAAAATGACAACATGTACGCAACTTGTCAATATATATAACTAAGGGTAAATTCTAATGTGTAATGAGGAGAACAAAAAAGTCTTCAAATGTTACATTTGATTGAAATCAGCATGACATGTGATTTTTCTCATCTAAATTAAATGGACTTAATTATTTTATATCTGTCATAGTATAATGACAGGCATGATGGACATGGTTAATGATTTTCTTACACCCCACAGCTTTTCGATGTATATTGTTGTCTTTGTGTTTAAGGAACAATATCTATTGTCTTGAAGCCACCCCATGTTTAAAAAAGCATAACTATTTGCTTATTGTTAAGTTTTAGACAAATATCATTCACATTCTTTAAAAATGAATGTTTTAAAATATCATGCATGACATCACCAGTTCGATATTTAAGAACCTTTGGTCTAACCAATGTCTTCTAAATTTAAGCTTGCACATGTCTAAAATGTGTTGTCTTTAATAAAAATAATTTTAATTTTCATTAAGTAATAGTATGCTTTAACTTATTGTATGTGCATAAAACATAATTCAGATCTTCATAATCAATTTCTTTTCTGAAACCATACAGTTCCGATAACATGAATACGTGTGTTCACTGACAGTTCAGGCATTTATAATATTTATCAGTGTTTCCTAGATATGTAGTGCAAACGCTTTGATGGATCAACTAGCCATTAGTATAGAAACACCATTATCGGATTAAATAGTATAGATTAATACAATATTTATAATGCAAAGTTTGCCTCGTAATCTTTGTTGGTACAGTATTTGTCATATATATTATCATGTATACGGTTGAATATATAAGTACATTCCTGAATACTCTTTTACGGATTTAGCACTGTAACACGACATTTTGATTTTCTGTTCTTTCGTTGCATATTTTTAATTGTTGTGGTATTCTACATTTGATATCAAGTTAAGGCACATTGTACCGAACAAATAAGGATTCGTAGACATTCCAGGTAGCCAAACCTCCTTTTTGTGGAACGCCTTATTTTAAAATTGTTCTCAAATAAACTTAAATATTGAATAAGCAAAATGTATTTGGAATGTCTGAAAGAAATCGGTCCCTAAAGAGCTTATATTGCCCACCTAACATCTGATATTTAGATGTGTCTATTTTTCATATACAATCAATCAAATAAAAATCGCAATTCATATCTCTTTGAATCAAACTGTCGCGTATGTACCGCTGTAATTGATTTTGACCAAAGTTCGTCGTGAAACGACTTTACTCGGAAAAGACCTTAACTAAATATCTGTTCCTAGGACACGGATGTCTCCACATGCAACTGTAATCTAAAACTCTAAAATTTTCACTGGTTTAAGTAATACACCAAAATATCCACAATTAACATGGTGGTCATTATAATTGTTTTAAGTCTTACCTCACTCGCTGAAAGAATTGTTCAACAGAAAGACTTACAAGGTGAATATTAAATACCCCACCATCCTCTGACAGAAGCATTTAGCATTTCGTGTTCTTTTTGCTACTTGTTTAAATAAGATACTGTAACTCATTCTTATAGACATCATGGTATAAACATCAAGCTGTTCTCGTATTATATACAACATTGTCGGATATATGTATATGTTAATTGTAGTTCATATTTGGCTATTTTGTTATTAAAGTTTAAATTGCATATTTTCACTGCAGCAACTAAACTTATATACTCGTTGTATTCTACTTCCTCTGATCAAATGTCTGACTAGACTCGCCCATTAATGAATACGTTTCACTCAGGTGAATGATGGGAGAAAAAGCATAATGATATTTATGTTAATGAAAATGAAGATGAATATGAAAATAAAAACGACGACGACGCCGAGGATGATGGTGGTGGTTGTGGTGGTTATGATGATGATGATGGTGATGATAATGATGCTGATGGTTGTGTTGATGATGATGATGATGATGATGATGATGATGATGAGGTGGAGGAGGAGGACGACGACGACGAGGACGAGGACGAGGAACATATAATATTATGATATCAACGAGACACGTGCATTTGTTTGTAACTACAAAACTATGCGCAATCATTCACTATTAAAAAAAGGAATGTGTATTTATATAAACAGGTAAGCTAGAATTCAGCTAGGATAGACATCGGACTCATTTAGTTTTGAATCGCGGGGCAGGCCGTAAGGGTCAGGCCGCCCGTCTGTATGCTTGATTATTGGACTTGAATATTTTAAGAACTTGACAATTAAGTGAATGCATCTTGATGATTAGAATAAATTGTGAACTTAAAAGGAAACTTTTGTTAACAGCAGAATAATATCACAATAAAAACATCGGTGTTAATCAAGTTGTGTTTGCGTTATAATACCATCGGACTATGCAACAGGTGGTGTTTGTGGTCGTTTTGTTGGAAGGGTTGGTTGTGTTGGTGGTGTTGTTGGAGGATATAGTGAACAAAAAATGAAGATAATAACACTTATTATTCTGATTATGGTTATCAGAATGTTGAATATGACAATTATAACCATGATGATAATAGTCCCGCTGCGAAAGATTAGGATGCAGATAATGATGAGTGTGATAATGCCAAGGTTAATTAAGATAATGATGATAGACGATAAGCGGAAGCCGTTGATAAATTACATTATTGCATACTGTGGTCGGGCAAAGAGGTAACTTTAAACACTGATCAGAGAGCTAAAACCACAGAAAACAATGTTATCTCACGAACATTTATTGGAAACGAAAAGTGGATGCGTGTTAATTTTGTGATGAGAGATCCACTTAAGTAATCAACCGATATCAAACTCTACCATAAACATCGTGAACTATTCTTTCAGTTTCAGTGGTTGTGTAACAACCAAAGTTTATGCAACAGGTCTTGTTTTGTTCAATCAGTAGTATCAGACTTAATTTAACACGTGTTAAACGCATGTACTTGAACGAATGAATTAATAATGCCGTGACTGTCCCGAATCCAGACAATCAACAGTTCAAACTTGTAAATCCGATCATACATATTAAATGTAAGACATTATGTATGAACGCAATTTACAACGTCTTATATTATGGGTTCTCATGCAATTGGTCTGTTAGACCGACAGAAGGATTTGTAAACTGTTAAAATCAAATTAATAACACACGTATTCATATAAACATGTGTCGTGTATTTTCAAACTGATGAAATGGTTTTTCGTTCTTCCGAACCGTTACGAAGACTACAGAAGATTTAATGTATAAGCTGATAATTATATTTAACCGGGAGAGCATTTATATTCGCATCTATCATTTTGATACAGTCTATCGTATACCAATAAAGCCACCCGTATATACCTTTTGAACAAACACTAAAAATATCAAATGATGTTATATATGTTTTCATTAGTGTTAAAAAAAAAACAAGGACACAAATTGATAAGACCACAGTTTTTCCATGCTGTGTAGTATATACCGGAAATTGTTTATACCACAAACAAATATAAATACTAAAGACGCATTTTAAATGGTAAAGTGTACTTGCATTTGTTTCATTTGCTCTTGTGTCCCTGAACGTAAGCATTATAGTAAGAGTTCACATAGTAATTAAATGAAACATGCAAATATTACTTTTTTTTGCAAAAACTTTACAATTTATAAGGATCCATAATAAGCTTCAATGCATAAAACTTACCACAACAAAGTAAGACAATTTATTAACTTTGCAGACTTAATACCGCTTTAGAACGGTATTTCTGCTAAATTGTATTTATACTCAAGTTCCCTTTTTACGACCGATTTAGGAGTACGAAACTTGATCCTTAGGGTATCTATTAAATGAATTAGAAATGTTAATTACTGTTACTCTAATTTTACATTGACTTTTCTTATTCAAATAACTTTACAAATTATATGACTTGTAGATGAACTATAAACATATATAAAATTACAAATTTGTACTCAATTTTATATACCTTTAATTTGCGCGGCTGAAGAAGAAAACTGAACCAGTTCCATATTCTTCATTGAAGCTACATTGTAACGCACATTTTATTTTTTTAAATATATTTTGACATATACATAATTGTCCCCTATAACTTTGATATCTAATGTTGTTATGCAAGCTAAAATGTATTCTAATACAATTCTAATAAATTAATGTATTTATTAATAATACAACCTTTGTACGGCTTTTCTTAAGAAAAAAACATATATCCTTATTCATAATTCAAGCCGATTTAGAAAATTACATTGTATAACTTTACCCTGAATATGTTACGGATCCTTTGAATACCCAAAAACAATACTGTTAAAAATGCATTTGAATTCGTCCCGCATTCGTACATTATTTCTCAAATTAATTCGATAAGTATTAACTTATACGTGTCTGTTTCCCAATTTGTTTGCTGCAGTCTTTATAGATTCATAAATGTACCTCCCTCATTCGTTCATACATTTCTCGAATTATTTCGATAAGTATTTACTTATACGTGTCTGTTCCTCAATGTTAGTGCTGCAGTCTTTAAAGATTCATAAATGTACCTTCCGATTCGTACATTCATTTCTCAAATTATTTGGATAAGTATTTACTTATGCGTGTCTGTTCCCAAATGTAGGTGCTGAGTTTCTTCTTTTCTTCAAAGATTCATAAATGTACCAAAATTAAATTATTCTTATAGTAAATGTTGAATCCGTGAAATGTGAAAATTCTCACAAAACCCTATGAATCTTAATGTGTGATATTATTTGTTGGATTCACGGCTTTTGTGTAATGGCGTTACAGCACGCGCAGTTGATATGTATTGAACTCGCATTGAAGGCAATAGTCCGGTGGACTGTATTGAAGTCATGCAGTTAATTCGTTACTCAAACTGCGTTCACCATTAATCGCGATCGACTATAGAATTGAAACCTCAATCATACCCTTTCGTTACTTAATACAATGATGCAGACAATTGTACAATACAATCTAAAATGTAAGGTTCATAAGAACTTGTTCGAACAGATATCGAACAACAAGTTTGGTCGTTGTATTACGTCGATCTTTCTTTATGGAAGTGGTTATTCTAAATTAACATGTACATATATCTTTATGAGTTTTAATAAATGAAGTTTAATGCAATATTGTAAACTCTTCGCAGTATTTAAGAAATGTGTTAGTTTTTTGTCAACGTTCTGCACAATGTACGTGTATAACGACATTATATTAATGACGTATTTTTCGATTGCAAACGATAGGCAGTGATGCCTGAACCAAATCGGAACTCTGAAAACGTCTTACAGTGTGGTTAAGTTCGGCACTCCTTCAAATAATCCGGCGTCTATGGATTCGATTTCGTTGTGGGAAAAATCCCTTAAAGAAAAAACAATATTAAATAAAGCAATCCACAATAACCACATTTGTTTAATAAGCGAAGAATTGTTTACTAGTCGTCTGATTATGTCTTTATATTTTGAAGACTAGCAGGTTTCTATTTTCACAACCCACATGTAGCAACAATCAGAATAGTTCACAGTGTCATTGATTCGTACCAGAAAGCGCAGAAACCCGGACAGTCTATTGGGCAATAATAAGACAAGCGGACCACAGACTGACACATTAACAACGGACAGCTGGACGGCAATTATTTAACTACAAATCATGTGTCTTTTTCAACTTACAGTGTGGTTAGTTTCGCCAAGCCCCTTAACGCCACTCGGGAAATGTTCTGTAATCGGTTGTGAGCCAGGCCTCTGAAGATACAACACACAACGTCATATAATTAAAAATGTAAGTAACACAGGTTTATACAATTCAAAGGCTCGCGGTTTGGATTAAAAGAATACCAATGTTAACAAGTTTCCTAATAATACAAACAGCAGATGAAATCCCGAAAAATATTTAAATGGATGAGTAAGACATTAGAGTTATCTTAAGCGAGCTTGGGCTAAATAAGAGGTATACCTGTCTGTTGCTGGATATGTCAAAAGCACTGTAATCGTATATTTAATGATAAAGATGGGACGAGTGTATTAATAAAGGAAAGGCATTGTGTAAGTTGACGATACTTCTTTATTTTGTTAACATTGATTGGTATGTGTGTGTTTTTCCATTGAGTTAAACACCATTAACCTAAAATACCCTGAAACTATGAATGTTATTCTAGTAACAAAAAATGACAACATGTACGCAACTTGTCAATATATATAACTAAGGGTAAATTCTAATGTGTAATGAGGAGAACAAAAAAGTCTTCAAATGTTACATTTGATTGAAATCATCTTGACATGTGATTTTTCTTATCTAAATTAAATGGACTAAATTATTTTATTTCTGTCATAGTATTCTGACGGGCATGATTTCATGGTTAATGATTTTCTTACATCCCACAGTTTTCCAATGTATATTGTTGTCTTTGTGTTTAAGGAACAATATTTATTGTCTGGAAGCCACCCCATGTTAACAAAGGCATAACTATTTGCTTATTATTAAGTTTCAGACAAATATCATTCACATTCTTTAATAATTAATGTTTTAAAATATCATGCATGACATCACCAGTTCGATATTTAAGAACCTTTGGTCTAACCAATGTCCCCTAAATTTAAGCTTGCACATGTCTAAAATGTGTTGTCTTTAATAAAAATTATTTCAATTTTCATTAAGTAATAGTATGCTTCAACTTATTTTATTTGCATAAAACATAATTCAGATCATCAGAATCAATTTCTTTTCTGAAACCATACAGTCCCGATCACATAAATAAGTGTGTTCACTGACAGTTTAGGCATTTATACTATTTATCAATGTTTCCTAGATATGTAGTGCAAACGCTTTGATGGATCAACTAGCCATTAGTATAGACACACGATCATCGGATTAAATAGTATATATAAATACAATATTTATAATGCAAAGTTTGCCTCGTAATCGTTGTTGGTACAGTTTTTGTCATATATATTATCATGTATACGGTAGAATATATAAGTACATTCCTGAATACTCTTTTACGGATTTAGCACTGTAACACGACATTTTGATTTTCTGTTCTTTCGTTGCATATTTTTAATTGTTGTGGTATTCTACATTTGATATCAAAGTTTAAGCACATTGTACCGAACAAATAAGGATTCGTAGACATTCCAAGTTTCCAAACCTCCATTTGTATGGAACGCCTTATTTGCAAATTGTTCTCAAATAAACTTAAATATTGAATAATCAAGACGAATTTGAAATGACTGAAAGAAATCGGGCCCTAAATAGCTTATATTGCCCACCTAACCACTGATATTAAGATGTGTCTATTTTTCACATACAATAAATCAAATTAAAATCGCAATTCATATCTCTTTGAATCAAACTGTCGCGTATGTACCGCTATGTTTGATTTTAACCAATGTTCGTCGTGAAACGACTTTATTCGGAAAAGACCTTAACTAAATATCTGTTCCTAGGACACGGATGTCTCCACATTCAACTGTAATCTAAAAACTTCACTGGTAAAAGTAATACACCAAAACATCCAAAATTAACATGGTGGTTATTATACTTGTTTTAAGTCTTACCTCACTCGCTGAAAGAATTGTTCAACAGAAAGACTTACAAGGTGAATATTAAATCCCCCCCACCATCCTCTGACAGAAGCATTTAGCATTTCGTGTTCTATTTGCTACTTGTTCAAACATAGATACTGTAACTCATTCTTATAGACATCATGGTATAAACATCAAGCTGTTCTCGTTATATATACAACATTGTCGGATATATGTATATGTTAATCGTTGTTCATATTTGGCTATTTTTGTTATTAAAGTTTAAATTGCATATTTTCACTGCAGCAACTTAACTTATATACTCGTTATATTATACTTACTCTGATGAAATGTCTGACTAGACTCGCCCATTAATGAATATGTTTACTCAGGTGAATGATTGGAGAAAAAGGATAATGATGTTTATGTTAATGAAAATGAAGATAAATATGAAAATAAAAACGACGACGACGCCGAGGATGATGGTGGTGGTTGTGGTGGTCATGATGACGATGATGGTGATGATAATGATGCTGATGGTTGTGTTGATGATGATGATGATGATGATGATGATGATGGTGAGGAGGAGGAGGAGCACGACGACGACGACGACGACGAGGACGAGGACGAGGAGCATATAATATTATGATATCAACGAGACACGTGCATATATTTGTAACTACAAAACTATGCGCAATCATTCACTATAAAAAAGGTATGTGTATTTATATAAACAGTTAATCTCAGTTCAACTAGGATAGTCATCGGACTCATTAAGTTCTGAATCGCGGGGCAGGCCCGTAAGGGTCAGGCCGCCCGTCTGTATGCTTGATTATTGGACTTGAATATTTTAAGAACTTGAAAATTAAGTGAATGCATCTTGATGATTAGAATAATTTGTGAACTTAAAAGGAAACTTGTTTAACAGCAGAATATTATCACAATAAAAACATCGGTGTTTATCAAGTTGTGTTTGCGTTATAATAACATCGGACTATGCAACAGGTGGTGGTGGTCGTTTTGTTGGAAGGGTTGGTTGTGTTGGTGATGTTGTTGGAGGATATAGTGATACAAATAATGGAGTATTTACTTATACGTGTCTGTTACCCAATGTAAGTGCTGCAATCTTTATAGATTCATAAATGTACCTCCCGCATTCGTACATACATTTCTCAAATTATTTCGATAAGTATTTACTTATACGTGTCTGTTCCCTGCTGTTAGTGCTGCAGCCTTTATAGAATCATCAATGTACCTCCCGCAGTCGTACATACAGTTTTCAAATTATTTCGATAAGTATTTACTTATACGTGTCTGTTCCCCAATGTTATTGCTGCAGTCTTTATAGATTCATAAATGTACCTCCAGCATTCGTACATACATTTCCCAAATTATTTCGATAAGTATTTAATTATACGTGTCTGTTCCCCAATGTTAGTGCTGCAGTCTTTATAGATTCATAAATGTACCTACCGCATTCGTATATACATTTCTCAAATAATTTCGATATGTATTTACTCATACGTGTCTGTTCTTCAATCTTATTGCTGCACTCTTTATAGATTCATAAATATACCTCCCGCATTTGTACATACATTTCTCAAATTATGTCGATAAGTATTTACTTATGCGTGTCTGTTCCAAAATGTTAGTGCTGAGTTTCTTCTTTTCTTTAAAGATTCACAAATTTACCATAACTAAAGTATTCTAATAGTAAATGTTGAATCCGTGAAATGTGAAAATTCTCACAAACCCCATGAATCTTAAAATGTGATGTTATTTGTTCGATTCATGGCTTTTGTGTAATGGCTTGACATCACGCGCTGTTTATATGTATTGTACTCGCATTGAAGGCAATAGTCTGGTAGACTGTATTGAAGTCATGCCGTTAATTCGTAATTTAAACTGCATGCACCATTAATTGCTATTGACTATATAATTGAAACCTCAATCATACCCTTTTGTTACTAAATACAGTGATTCAGACCATTTTACAATACAATCTACAATGTAAGGAATAAGAAAAAAACGCACGAATCAATATAACGTCGTTAGTCATTTGTAAAAGATACTTTTTAATGGCAGAGAGGTAATACAAACTTTGAACATTAAAGTTCTCTTACATGTTTTCTTTATTGAAGAATCGACAAATATTTTAGTTTTACCGCAATGAAATATAAAGTTCCATCTTCACTTGCATTGGCAAAGCCAACACTCAACCATTACAATACATATTTATTTGAGTTCCAGCTTCACTTGCATTTGTAAAGCAAACACTCAACCTCCACAATACATATTTATTTGAACTCAACCGTCACGTTTGTACCGCTTTATTTGATTTTGACTAAATGTTCGTCGTGTAACGCCTTTACTTGGAATACGTTTGGATCGACGGTCTTCTACGAAATAAGACGAAATTACACGAAGTTCATATTTTAGTTCTAAGACGTCATCTAAATTTATGTTAGCTTGACACGGATTTCTCCACATTAAACTGTTATCTAAAAACTTTTCTTGTCAAACAATGAGCCAAAACTCCAAAAAATAACATGGTGGTTATTTTATTTGTTTTAAGTATAACCCACCTTGCTGTAAAAAATATTAAACAGAACGACTAACAGGGTAAATAGTAAAATGCCCCCAACCCTCTGACAGAAGCATTACGTATTTCGTGTTCTATTTGTTACTTGTTTAAAATAGAACATGTTCTTGAATTATATACCCAATTATCGCATATGTGTATGTCAATTCGCATGTTATACAATTTAATTACCACTCAAAATCAGGGTACTGGTGTAGATCTTAAAACAGTTTTACTAACGCTATGATTTGTGGGATTCAATGTTTCGTAATTATTTAATTCACGATGTCAATTGTGTAATAATGTTTGTGAAAATTAAATTAAGTGAACAACGAATACATAAATACAATTTTAGTAGTTTGTTATTGTATATTTTTCCTCGTTCCAAAATTATAAAATAATGATGTAATGCTCTTAATAGTTTTAATTTGGCTATTTTTTTTCAAGTTTAAATTGTATATGTTTACTACAGCAAATACGTATATACTCGTTATATTCTACTTGCTCTGATCAGATGAATGACTNATGATGCACATGCACCCATTACGACTCAAATAAGAAATGAGCCCACATTGACTTGCCCAATGATGCACATGCACCCATTACGACTCAAATAAGAAATGAGCCCACATTGACCTGCCCAATGATGCACATGCACCCATTACGACTCAAATAAGAAATGAGCCACATTGACTTGCCCAATGATGCACATGCACCCATTACGACTCAAATAAGAAATGAGCCCACATTGACTTGCCCAATGATACACATGAACCCATTACGACTCAAATAAGATATGATCCTACATTAACTTGCTCAATGATTCTTAGACTTATGAATGAATATTAGACTTACAATAAGGGTTTAAAGAATGAATGTCCTTGACAATCATGAACAACAGATTTGTGTTATTTTTTGAATTATCAAGAACAATTTGAATCAACATCATTCATAAAGAAGAATTGCCCAAAACATTTGTTTATTTGTTCATAACCTGTGAAATGCAATCATTTTCACTTACAAATAATATTAAACCTCGTTTGTATGTGAAACTGAGCTGACAATTTTGAAACTTACTGACCCACTGTAATACAAATGAGCCTTGCTCTGGCTCACTTTCCACCTTAACTGGATTTTGCTATGAAGAGACTTCCTTTAAGGAAAAATACAATCAAAGCGGAAAGTGTTATCCCTGATTAGTCAGTACGGACTTCACAGGCTAATCTGGGACAACCTTTAAGGCACCTGCATTAACCCCAGTTTTCCCAGAGCGAGGCTGAATTTGTTAATATATTTTTTTTAACAATACCACAAACAAAAGACTCATTTCACAGTAATCTTGGCAGCATTTTTGTCCGACACAGAATACGAGTCCCACTTCTTCTCCGGGTCATACGGTTCCCAGCGACTGGCCGGGAAGATGTGCTTGTTCCTCTCGTACCAGGCCCGGACGCACACCTTGCCCGCGTGAGACTCCTCCTTCTCAACACTGGCATCGTTAATGATTCGCACATCGTCCTTCACGTTGAAATTAAACAGCGGGCCACTTTTACCACGCGCCTTCGTGACGATAAAATCGTAGAACGTATAATGGTGGGGAATGATCAGATCCTCCTTCACGTACATGAGCTGGTCGACGGTGACCGACTTCAGGTCGTTGAACTCTTTCCTAAGCGTCTCGAGGCACTTGTGCATGAACTGCTGGATGCTGTTGCCCTTCTTCATGCGGGCCTGGCGTCGGTGGCCGGATCCGTCCCAGTAGCTGTACGTGATCTGGATCTCCTCGTTCTTGATGGCCTCCTGACGCTGCATCCACTCTTGGGCAATCTGCTCCCTGGAATACACACAGAAATAAGTGTCATTTACGTCAAACTTATATGTTGTCCTTGTTGTTTTTTTTTAGAATCATTGCAAAGGGGAGTAACTGCGTCAATCTTATACTCACTATAAGGTTCTTCTGCACTTTTTTTTTAATGCTCATGACCTTAAATCCAACTCTGCCTAGATATTGTCCAGATAAACACTGACTCTGACAAATTTCATCAAGATTGAATGGAAAAAAAAAAGATTTATGAAAAATATGGCATCTAGAGTGGTAACGAGCTAAAAGTTGACCACACAAATAACACACAAGACACCACTTAACACCGGACATAGGGTGACTAAAATAGCTCACCTTGAGCAATTTATGCACAGGTGAGCTGAAAAATCCCCATAATGTTTCCCAAAATTCAGAATTGAGGTATTCACTATTAGTTATTGCCTTATGGTTTAAGTACAGTGGATTCAGAGATTTGCCGAAGGGAGTAATTTATGACTTGCCAACAAGGCGCCACAGCTGCCTTGAGATTCAATTCTCAATTACAACATTGCAAATCAATTTTATTAACAACAATCATGGCTCGTGCTGTCAAACAGCCATTTAAGCTGTTTGCAAAAAGTCCCTTGTGAGGGCATCCTAATACTGCTCATGTACAAAAGTCCCATTTAAGGAAGTCCCAATATTTCTCATGTAAATAAATCAGTTTTAAAGGTGTCCTTATATGTTGCATGTACCTTTTATGGGTGCCCTTATATTTATCAAGTACAAAAGTCCCTTTTAAGGATGTCCTTATATTTATCATGTAAATAAATCAGTTTTAAAGGTGTCCTTATATTTCTCATGTACAAAAGTCCCTTTTAAGGATGTCCTAATATTTATCATTTACAAAAGTCCCTTTTAAGGGTGCCCTAATGTCTCTAATGTAAACAAGTCCCTTTGGAGAGCAACCTAATATTTTCCCTTTTAAGAGCAACCTAATATTTGCCTTTTTAAGAGCAACCTAATATTTGTCACATACATAAGTCCGTATAAAGGTTGTCCTTATATTTCTCAAAGTACCAACACAAAATATAAAGCCAAGTATTGCAAAACCTATAGAAAAAGATGCAATATGGAATACATAAATGACACAATATATGTACATATTTGTTACTTTTTTAATTAACATATACTGCATATTTTCCGCCACATATTACCAAAGTTCCATATGCTGATGTACTGTTCTTAACCAATTCACAACATAGGAATCAATTAATTAGCATACTGGCCATATCAAAGTATTATTTATTTACAACTTAGAATGATTAACCATCTATTTCATTCTGTATTGTACAAATCTTTCGGAAACTCTGGGATCACTCAGTTTAACATGACAAAATTGACTAGTAAACTTTGTCATAAGTAAATCGTCTTTGTGCAATAAAAATGTTTAAAATCAAATTGTGTACAGCACTTGTTCTTCCTACCTTAGTTTGTTTTCCTCTTCTTCACGGTCTTTGTCGGGGAGGAAACTTGTATCTACATCTGGATTCATACCTGCCAATAAAAGAATAAATTCTGAAGTAGGACAGTAACTGGAATTCAGAAGGGTTAACATATACATAAAACAAGAGATGTGTTTGTCAGAAACACAATGCCCCCTAATGCGCCGCTTTGAAATAACAAGAGGGCCAAGATGGCACTAGATTGCTCACCTGTGAAATGAGCTTGCCCAGTGGCATGATTTGAACAATCTTTGTCACATATCAAATAGCAAAGCTGCGTGCTTTGTGGTTAAAGATAAACAAGGTTTTTCAAGCTTTGACCTGGTCCATGTTTTTCAATGGACCGGAACCTCTTTTGAACTCAACCAACATATTATTAAGACAAACATTTTGACTAATTACATGAAGATTGAGCATGAAATGTGACTTCTAGAGTGTTTACAAGGTTTTTATTTTTGTGTGACCTAGTGACCTAGGTTTTGACCCAGCATGACCCAGTATCCAACTCGATCGAGGTATCATTGGGACAAATCTTCTGACCAAGTTTCATGAAGATCGGACAAGAAATGTGGCCTCTAGAGTGTTTACAAGGTTTCTCTATAGCCAAATAAGGAAAACTGCCCCGCCCACTGGCGGCCTTGATTCTTCAACTGACCGGAACCAC
>VMBQ01003436.1:53980-99275 GCA_007657795.1 Dreissena rostriformis
TGATTTATTTGTAAAAATAAATCCTACCAACTGTGTTTGACTTCAGTTGTTGTTCTATGGCATCATAGTGACTGGCAAACTTATTTTGGATACTCCCAACATTGAGGTCTTCCTCAATTTTTTTCTTCCTTTCCTCTAATTCTTCCTGCTCCTTTTGCCTCTTTTTCATCAAAATCTGCGCCCTACCACCTTCTGAGGCTGCTCCTTTATAGTGAGCCATCCTTGATACCTGCAGTTACGTCTACCTGTAACACAAATAACATAACAACAAGGATATATTGAAATATTGTGAAGAGGTTGTGTGGCAGAGGGACCCTCATTCAATACTATACATACAAACATAATTATGGTTAGCATGACCTTGATGACTGTGTATTTTTAGGAGTACCAGACATTGGTTCAATTTAATGTTTTTATTACGCTTTGAATGACCTATAACATCTAGTAAAGTAAAAACTAGCTTAGTGGGCATAAAAGGTCTCTTTTATTTCGTTTTGATTCAAAAGTCAACAAACACTTTAAACAAAAGTATATTAATTTTTATATCTGAACAAATATAGATGTGAAACATGTTTGAGCCAATATCTGGACTGTTAATATAATTAAGGAACCAATGTCCAAAATAATGTAGGAACCAATGTCGACCTGCTTCACAAATTGTCGAAAAGAACTTATGTCAGGATACCCTTTTTGTATCCCTTTTAACCAACATATACATCAATTACATCAAAGAAAGTTTCACACATTAATTTCAGTATAAGAAATTAATTCAGCACAATCATATTAAACCTAGTTCTTCTTGTATGCTCTGAGCTTTTATGAGTANAGGCTCAAGTTATAAAAGGGTAAATTTCAATATTGCAAATTATTAGAGACCAAAAAATGTGCTTGAGTTATCAATGCAAGAGTTACAGAGGGTCAGTTTTTATTGAATTATTAATGACTTTGCCAAACATTTTCTAGTCATCATAGGCTTTCAATCTATCAATGCACAAGTTAAAGAAGTTAGACTGTTAATCTTCATTTTTACATTTTCATTATATTTCAAATAGATTTGATTCCTGTCCTACATAAATGAGCCTTGCTCTGGTAAACAGGGCTAAACGTATGTGCATAAAGTATCCTAGCGTCCTATATTAGCCTGTGCATTTCACACAGGTTAACTCTTTGAGCGCTGGAACCGGATTTTGAAGGCCTCTGCAAACAGTTTGGATCCAGATGAGACGCCACAAAACGTGGCGTCTCATCAGGATCCAAACTGTTTGCTATTCTGATAGTATTCTTTGAAAAAAATAAAAGAAAATGCTAATTTTAGAAATTTAGCAGACAACATTTTAGCAGACGACAAATTTCCCAGCATGCAAACAGTTAATCGGCCTAAACCAATAAAAACAATGCTTCCTTTGATCGAAAAATATACAATTAACGCGTAAAGTGTTGTCCCTGATTAGCCTGATTGGACTGCGCAGGCTTATCTAGGACGACACTTTACATACATGCATTAAACCTCGTTTTCTCAGAGCGAGGTTCATATGTTAATGTCTTTCAAATCCAAACCTTTTGCTTTTCACTTTGTTTCTTCTCCAGCTTTCTCTTCTCTATGAGTCGTGCCTCTGCGTCTTTCTTCGCGAGCTGTTTCTCGCGTGCCTTTATGAAGTCTTCCTGTTTGGCCTTCATCTCCGTGAGGGTCACCAGACCTGAGACAGATATGAGCCACATTCTGATAAAACTGGGCTTAATATATATGAGTCGTGTTCTGAGAACACTGGGCAAAATGCTTGTTCGTAAAGTGTCATCCCAGATTAATCCGGGATGACACTTTCCGCCTAAACTAGATTTTCGCTAAGAAGAGACATCATTTAAACCAAAAATTCCATAAAAGCGAAAATTGTCGTCCCTGATTAGCCTCTGCGGACTGCACAGGCTAATCTGGGATGACAATTTCAGACAAGCATTTTGCCCAGTTTTCTCAGAACACACCACATATATGCATAAAGTGTCATCCCACATGAGTTGGTGCATTATCGGTAGTCACCAGACCTGAGAATAGGACATTGTTTGGCTTGTTTACTCTTAAGACAGATATGAGCCCCATTCCGGAAACACAGGGCGTAATGCATGTGTGTAGTGTTCTCCCAGAATAGCCTGTGCAGTACCCACAGGCTAATCAGGGACGACACTTTCTGCGTTTATGGTATTTTTCATTTAAAGTAAATCATCTTTTTAGCGGGAAAACAGTTTGGGCGGAAAGTGTCATTCCTGATTAGCCTGTGCAGACTGCACAGGCTAACTGGGACGACACTTTACACATATGCATTTACGCCCTGTTTCCAAGAGCGAGGCTCATACTTATTATGAAAGGCATTTTTAAGATTTTGATGCAAATTTCAAAGCAAAAATGCTGAATGTCTATAAAGTGCTATTTGTTGTGTTTTTTCTAATTGTTCTTTTGTTATTTCTTTACTTAATTCCTAGTAATCCTTTATCATCCTTTATTACTGCAACATACTGATAAAATGTATATTTTTAAATCTACAAAGTTCAGATTTAACTTAAAATCTCTAAAACGCAATTATACATCTTGTTAAGAATATTTTAAAACATGTATTATTTCTGTGCACTCCGTGGGCATGTTTCATGTATTATTTCTGTGCACTCCGTGGACATGTATTATTTCTGTGCACTCCGTGGACATGTATTATTTCTGTGCACTCTGTGTGTTTCATGTGTTTTGATTCATGTCATGCCTGGTAATAACTAACAACCATGAAAACTTGTTTTTATGTCATTTCCTACATGTATTTATGTTTTGTTATCTTCTGTGCCTGATCAGACAAGGAAATGGAGAATCACTAACCAAAAAAATATTTATCACCTCAAAGATTTGTGTAATGTGATGCATTATGAGAAAATGGGTCTTAACTTATATGCGACCAGTGTAGTTCCAGACCAGTCTGCACATTAGCCCAGTCTGGTCAGGAGCTTCACTGTCCACTATAGCCCAGTCTGGTCAGGAGCTTCACTGTCCACTATAGCCAAGTCTGGTCAGGAGCTTCACTGTCCACTATAGCCAAGTCTGGTCAGGAGCTTCACTGTCCACTATAGCCAAGTCTGGTCAGGAGCTTCACTGTCCACTATAGCCAAGTCTGGTCAGGAGCTTCACTGTCCACTATAGCCAAGTCTGGTCAGGAGCTTCACTGTCCACTATAGCCAAGTCTGGTCAGGAGCTTCACTGTCCACTATAGCCAAGTCTGGTCAGGAGCTTCACTGTCCACTATAGCCAAGTCTGGTCAGGAGCTTCACTGTCCACTATAGCCAAGTCTGGTCAGGAGCTTCACTGTCCACTATAGCCAAGTCTGGTCAGGAGCTTCACTGTCCACTATAGCCAAGTCTGGTCAGGAGCTTCACTGTCCACTATAGCCAAGTCTGGTCAGGAGCTTCACTGTCCACTATAGCCAAGTCTGGTCAGGAGCTTCACTGTCCACTATAGCCAAGTCTGGTCAGGAGCTTCACTGTCCACTATAGCCAAGTCTGGTCAGGAGCTTCACTGTCCACTATAGCCAAGTCTGGTCAGGAGCTTCACTGTCCACTATAGCCAAGTCTGGTCAGGAGCTTCACTGTCCACTATAGCCAAGTCTGGTCAGGAGCTTCACTGTCCACTATAGCCAAGTCTGGTCAGGAGCTTCACTGTCCACTATAGCCAAGTCTGGTCAGGAGCTTCACTGTCCACTATAGCCAAGTCTGGTCAGGAGCTTCACTGTCCACTATAGCCAAGTCTGGTCAGGAGCTTCACTGTCCACTATAGCCAAGTCTGGTCAGGAGCTTCACTGTCCACTATAGCCAAGTCTGGTCAGGAGCTTCACTGTCCACTATAGCCAAGTCTGGTCAGGAGCTTCACTGTCCACTATAGCCAAGTCTGGTCAGGAGCTTCACTGTCCACTATAGCCAAGTCTGGTCAGGAGCTTCACTGTCCACTATAGCCAAGTCTGGTCAGGAGCTTCACTGTCCACTATAGCCAAGTCTGGTCAGGAGCTTCACTGTCCACTATAGCCAAGTCTGGTCAGGAGCTTCACTGTCCACTATAGCCAAGTCTGGTCAGGAGCTTCACTGTCCACTATAGCCAAGTCTGGTCAGGAGCTTCACTGTCCACTATAGCCAAGTCTGGTCAGGAGCTTCACTGTCCACTATAGCCAAGTCTGGTCAGGAGCTTCACTGTCCACTATAGCCAAGTCTGGTCAGGAGCTTCACTGTCCACTATAGCCAAGTCTGGTCAGGAGCTTCACTGTCCACTATAGCCAAGTCTGGTCAGGAGCTTCACTGTCCACTATAGCCAAGTCTGGTCAGGAGCTTCACTGTCCACTATAGCCAAGTCTGGTCAGGAGCTTCACTGTCCACTATAGCCAAGTCTGGTCAGGAGCTTCACTGTCCACTATAGCCAAGTCTGGTCAGGAGCTTCACTGTCCACTATAGCCAAGTCTGGTCAGGAGCTTCACTGTCCACTATAGCCAAGTCTGGTCAGGAGCTTCACTGTCCACTATAGCCAAGTCTGGTCAGGAGCTTCACTGTCCACTATAGCCAAGTCTGGTCAGGAGCTTCACTGTCCACTATAGCCAAGTCTGGTCAGGAGCTTCACTGTCCACTATAGCCAAGTCTGGTCAGGAGCTTCACTGTCCACTATAGCCAAGTCTGGTCAGGAGCTTCACTGTCCACTATAGCCAAGTCTGGTCAGGAGCTTCACTGTCCACTATAGCCAAGTCTGGTCAGGAGCTTCACTGTCCACTATAGCCAAGTCTGGTCAGGAGCTTCACTGTCCACTATAGCCAAGTCTGGTCAGGAGCTTCACTGTCCACTATAGCCAAGTCTGGTCAGGAGCTTCACTGTCCACTATAGCCAAGTCTGGTCAGGAGCTTCACTGTCCACTATAGCCAAGTCTGGTCAGGAGCTTCACTGTCCACTATAGCCAAGTCTGGTCAGGAGCTTCACTGTCCACTATAGCCAAGTCTGGTCAGGAGCTTCACTGTCCACTATAGCCAAGTCTGGTCAGGAGCTTCACTGTCCACTNCCTACCAACTGTGTTTGACTTCAGTTGTTGTTCTATGGCATCATAGTGACTGGCAAACTTATTTTGGATACTCCCAACATTGAGGTCTTCCTCAATTTTTTTCTTCCTTTCCTCTAATTCTTCCTGCTCCTTTTGCCTCTTTTTCATCAAAATCTGCGCCCTACCACCTTCTGAGGCTGCTCCTTTATAGTGAGCCATCCTTGATACCTGCAGTTACGTCTACCTGTAACACAAATAACATAACAACAAGGATATATTGAAATATTGTGAAGAGGTTGTGTGGCAGAGGGACCCTCATTCAATACTATACATACAAACATAATTATGGTTAGCATGACCTTGATGACTGTGTATTTTTAGGAGTACCAGACATTGGTTCAATTTAATGTTTTTATTACGCTTTGAATGACCTATAACATCTAGTAAAGTAAAAACTAGCTTAGTGGGCATAAAAGGTCTCTTTTATTTCGTTTTGATTCAAAAGTCAACAAACACTTTAAACAAAAGTATATTAATTTTTATATCTGAACAAATATAGATGTGAAACATGTTTGAGCCAATATCTGGACTGTTAATATAATTAAGGAACCAATGTCCAAAATAATGTAGGAACCAATGTCGACCTGCTTCACAAATTGTCGAAAAGAACTTATGTCAGGATACCCTTTTTGTATCCCTTTTAACCAACATATACATCAATTACATCAAAGAAAGTTTCACACATTAATTTCAGTATAAGAAATTAATTCAGCACAATCATATTAAACCTAGTTCTTCTTGTATGCTCTGAGCTTTTATGAGTACATTCGTACACCTCAGAGTTCTTCCTGTTAACCGCGTTTTTCATGTTAAAAAATTCAGTCTTTCTATAAAATCGACTCCAATCAACCTAATATATTGTAACAAACACAATACCTGTTACCATCAACATCAATTTGTGTGTTGTTTGTTGATAAATGCTCAAAACATAAAGTTGATAAAAAAAGTAATCAAACCGTTGAAAGCTTAAGTTTTGAATTAACGATTTGATCAATCGTACGGAGGTTCCGGATATAGTCAGTGTATTACGATTGGTTGATTAGACACAAGATCTATCTCGCGGATGATTCCGGAGCAAGTCGATAGCGTATTTTCGAATTCGGAATATTCCGGTTTGTCCATTCCAAAAACTTACACATTTAAACGAACCGTTGCATTTTTGAAACTTTGGATTAATATCAATATAATGCGAGCACACCATATATCACGTAATTTGTTTTAAATTGCATATAAGTGATATATTAATGATATGTTTGTGGTTATTTATGCCAGAAAATATTTTATGTTGCTAATTTTACCGATTAAGAACCGCTCGGATTCTCGGCGCAAAAAATTCTATGCTTAATAGCGTTATCAGTTTCAACTCCCAGCGACCCAGAGGGTCAATATACCAGGGAGTTGGATTATTTCAACTAATATTAAACTATACATTACATAAAATTATCCGAAAACAAATATCCGAATTTAGATAACAACAGATCGAAGTGTATTTTTCATTTTAACAACACAACATCACTCTCAAAGAACAAAAATATTTATTTAAAATGCTTTTTAAGTCTTGTTAATCTGAGTCGATAATACCTTGTGTGTAAGTTATTCGACTAAAAATGATAATTGACAGATTGTTTTGTTGTTTTTGTGAAGTTAATAGAGTTGTTTCCCCTGAGCAAACGTTTAATGATATAGATCTACGTAGAAACAAAATGGCGCTTGCAACGCGTCTTCAACAACCAGTAGAAGATAAAACTCCTATTGATATTACCAGTAATCTGCCCTCTCTACAGTTTGAAAGCGCGTTATCGAGTGCGGAGAAGGAGTTACAATACCTGAGGAAGCGGGCACATTGTCTAACCGTCACTTCTTGCGCACAAGCCACTTTCCTGGTCTCTATTCTCAATGAAGCAAGGTATTTCACTGCTTTACCTTTCAGTTTTTTTTTAAATTATTTACTGTTTGACTATTCGTTAGCCTGGCATTGTGTTGAATATTATCCACTGCTGCGGGCCTATTCTGCTTTCGGGATCATTAGCCTTGGTCTACAAACCCTTACACCTAACTGCGACCAAACACCTAAGCACGGAGGCACATATTTTATTATTTAAGCTTAAATTTAACAGAAAATAATTGAGACAAATGAGCCCAGGTTCCAATAAGCCTAATATAGGCCTTATGTAATGTCATTCAAGTAGGATACCGCCCAGGACCCATGAAATACATGTTGGTTCGGTTAATTGGTAAAGAAAACTTGTGACTGTAAGGGAAATTCATCCGATATGGGGCTCGAACCAAAGATTGCCGAAACACAACACTACATAACTGAGCTAATCCTGGTTCTTGCAAAGACACGCACACATAGATAGAGCAAGATGCAAAAGATGCTCCAGTGATTAAAATTGGCAGCGTGGCCAGGCAATGATGCAGGGGTTTTTCTGCCTATTTTAGGAAAAGGAGTCTTTTTGAAAAGCGTGGGGATATTGTGGTTATCTACGCCATCCGTCCTGGCCACTATCTCCTCCTACACTTTACGCACTAGAACCTTGAAACTTACACACATGGTAGCTATGAGCATATGTGCGACCCTGCACTATTTGGAATTTTGATCTGATCCCTGGGTCAAATGTTATGGGGGTTGGGGTGGGGCTGGGTCAGAGATTTTCACTCATTTTTAATGTTATTTTACATTAACTTCTTCATTTCTACACCGATTTACTTCAAATTGATACTGAACATCTCTTATGACAATACGGTCAATCTCAACTATGCATGGCCCCATTACCAACCCTGGGGCGCCCCGCCCACATAGACCACGCCCACCCAAAAATGGCCATAAATGATCTTGTCCGGGCCATAACTATGTCGTTCATTGTGGGATTTTAAAATCATTTGGCACATTTGTTCCCCATCATTGGACGGTGTGTTAGCGAAAAAATTATGTCGATATCTCCAAGGTCAAGGTCACACTTGGAGTTCAAAAGTCAAATATGGCCATAAATGAGCTTGTCCGAGTCATAACAATGTCATTCATTGTCATATATTTATGCCCCCGGAAGGGTGGCATATAGATTTTGAACTGTCCATCCGTCCTTCTGTCTGTCGGTCCGTCCGTCCGTCCGAAAACTTTAACATTGGCCATAACTTTTGCAATTTTGAAGATAGCAACTTGATATTTGGCATGGATGTGTATCTCATGGAGCTGCACATTTTGAGTGGTGAAAGGTCAAGGTCAAGGTTATCCTTCAAGGTCAAGGGTCAAATATATTGCTTCAAAGCGGCGCAGTAGGGGGCATTGTGTTTCTGACAAACACATCTCTTGTTTTTTTTCACTTTACTTCATAATTCAATGTTGATTATGGGGAATTGAAAATATGCATGACTTTGAAATTTAACTGGATGACATTACTAACAACATGCTGCGTGGGGATACGCGTGGGCCGAGGCCGCGCCATTTCTAGTAATTTGTTATTTTGTCTTCTTTATATATACACCTGCAATATTGGGCATGTTCAACGTTTATTTATTTCATATTTGAATGTTTCTGATGAAATTCATCTGAGTGGCTAAAGGCTTTATTACGTTGCGTATGAAGGGAAGTCACTTTTTCGATATAAATTATGTTTACTTTTTACGATTTTGATTTTTTTTGTTTTTTTTTAATTGGGAAATATGTTATCAAGATTCGATTGGGAACGGGTCCGTTTGCTTTGGGAATGCCTCCGTTTTCCCGAGGCGCAGACAGTGCTGAAAAACCCCTGAAATGTTACAAGCCTGCCAGAGTAAATGAAACCAAAAATCTGAGCAAGCCAGGTTCAAAATTTACCTTTGCAGGACTTATAGATATGTGCTTATTTTAATGACTGATGCTCTATTCCAGTACAGGAATTTCAAGGTTTGAAAAACCACAAAATTTTAGTTTGCTTATTTTTTGTTTAATTCTCGGGAATTCTCATTTTGTATATCTTTGTGAAATATTATTTGAATGTTCTCAGAGAAGGAACAAAACACACAGACTCCCAGTTTCAGGGCGGACACCATAATCATTATGATATGGAGAACTTTAATCATTATGAGAATTGATCATTCATAATCTAGGTTAATCTTTGATTAGAAAATCATTGTGCTCATTTTCATACTTAAAAATAATGTTTTTCTTTGCAGACAACTCAAAAAGACCTTAAAAAGTCCATTGAAAAGATCCAAAAGAATATTACAAGATCCTAGTCTACGAGACCCTTTGAAAATCGGCATATTAGGATGTGGGCGCTTAGGAAGTCAGCTTGCCCATAGCTTGATCACATTTGGAAACATCGATCCTGATGACATCAAAGTGTCAACTCGAAGACCAGAGACATTAGGTATGGTTCTTGGTATCATGTTTCTAAAACTCAAATTTTAACCTGTATGAATTCATATTGTGCGTGTTTTCAGGTATTGAGGAAGAACATAATTATTGTCATTTGATGGCACAACTAGCCTTGAAACCTTAGGGCATGCTGTTATTGGTTTGCAGAATTTCCCTTTTGGCAATAAATTTAACAAGTCGGCCCTGATTCTGCTATATCCCTCACCTGAGAAACGTTTCATTTTTTACAAGCCAAATGCAGCAAAAGCAACCTTTGAGTCCATGGCTGAAGTGAAGATTTCATAAATGCATTTGTTTTGAGTTTCTATTCAAAATTATCTGGTGACCAAGTTTTAAACCCAAATTGACCCATAATCAAACTTGGCCAAGATTTTGTCAAGATAAACATTCTGACCAAGTTTCATGAGCATTGGATGAATAATGTACCCTCTAGAGTGTTAACGAGCTAAGAAGTGTTTTTTTCTAAGGTTTTACTGTTGACCAGTTTTTTTATGAAGGTGACTCAGATATTGAGATAAACAGTTTGACTCAGTTTCATCAAGATTGAGTTGTTAATGTGGTCTCTACAGTGGTAATAATTTTTGTCTAAAATTTGACCTGTTGACCAAGTTTTTGAAATCATTTTACCAAGATTGGAGCTGGGCCTCTACAAGGTTATTGTCAAGATAAAATTGGGACCAAGATTTAATGATTTTTTTTGCCTCAAGAGTGTTTATGAGGTAAAAATTTGCATAGCAAAACAGGCGACTAAGGACATAGATTGATCACAAAAACTCACCATAAGCACTTTGCTATGGTGAGCTAAAAAAACTACAACAAGAAGAGTCCATGTTATTAAATACCGTTTTATAAGATTTGCAAGAGAATTTACCGTCTGTGTATTTATTTTTCAGGCAATATACATTTTCAGTATTAGTGTCTATAGTTATATGTTTAACTTTGCCTTTTCAGAGTACCTGTTAAACAAGGGTGTTGACTGCTTTCATGACAATGTGAAGCTGGTGACCATGTCGCACATAGTGTTCTTGTGCGTCCTTCCATCCCAGGTCCCCGCGATATCAGAGGAAGTGAAGGCCCACATCCCTCCAACTCTGTTCATATACAGTTTTGCCAGTTCAATGCCTGCCCGCAAGCTTAGTCAGTTATTCAAAACTACGAATATTGTCCGGCCTGATTACGTTTGGGATGATGCTAATAAACATGTAGCCTGGGACTTCACGATCAATGTGAGTTCAGCTTTAGAAAACAAGACTATCGTGGCAGCAACCTGTCCTCTCAGAAAAGAACCAAGTAAGTAATTGAGGATCACTTTGGGAAAACAGGACTAAATGCATGTGCATGAAGTGTCGTACCAGATTAGCCTGTGAGAACTGCCAGCGATGACACTTTCCGCCGTACATGGATTTTGACAGAGGAAAGGCTTCCTTTTAACAAAAAATACCATAACAGCTGAAAATGTAGTCCCTGTGCAGACTGTGCATTAAGCCCTGTTTTCCTAAAGCAAGGTTCAACTGATTGATAGCATCAGCATTGTTTCTGTGTGCCTAGCCTGTGCATGCTTAACAATCAACTGACACTATAGCAAAGCTGGATATGTAATGAAAAAGTACCTGTTTGTGTGTCATTATTATATTTAAATGATAACATATACTATTGGTGGTTAGTTCATTTTATATCTTTTTGGTAAGGCTTATATACATGTTGCAATATATGGATATTTGGGTTGTTGGCGTAATGTTGCTGAATAATTTATCAATTTGATGAGTGCAAGGCATTGTTTTCATCAAAATTTGTGCCTTACAATTTATCGATGGTTGAGTTGGTAACTACTTGATCTTCTTAAAATTGACCGGTATGTATGATATACAATAGTGATTGACCCTCAAACATTGTAGATATTCATTTGACCTGCGCCATGCGAAAATGGGTCTTATGCTTTATGCGGCCCAATCGCAGTCTTGTCATGAGCTACCCTCTCTGCTAATGCGACCAGGAAACCTTGTGTAGCTTATAAGCAGACAGCATAGCTCCTGACCAGATTGCGCAATGCAGGCAACTTATGGCATTAGACCCATTTTTGCATAACGCAACTTATTTATTTCAGCGGTGATATCGACCAGTCAGAAGACGGCAGAGCTGATGATATTCGTGTTTGTGAACATGTGCACACACCTGAGACTGACCAAGTACGAGGTTCTGGAGATGCTGCACATCATCCTCTTCAACAACATTCCAGAGTGCCAGCTGCAACTTCATGACTTCATCAGAAAATCAGCAGACAAGGATGAGTAAGTGCATTTTGCAAATTACAAAAAAACTGAACCAAGCACTAGGAAAATGGGGCTTAATGCATGTGCAGTCGGTACAGGCTAATTAGGGACACCACTTTCCGCTTAGACTTGTTTTTTGTTAAGTTGAGACATCCTTTAAATTCACTTACTCAACCTTGATGAAATCTGGGACGACACTTTACGCACATGCATTAAGTCCAGTTTTCCCAGAACACAACTCAAATGTTACTTTTCCAAATAGCAACAAACAGGTTCTTAAGGTGGAATATGCTGTAGAGAGTATTTATTAACTCAGAAATGAAACAAATTATGATGTCAAGCAGTGATGGAAATGCAAAGTTTTTGTAGAAAATGTTTCTTTTTATGCAGGAGTCATATATTAGATTGGCCGGTCTTCCCATCTGTACGAGTTTAATCCAAAATGATAGGTTTCGTATAACATCAATAATGCTTTCTGCAAAGCTTAGATGCTTGCATGGATGATATTTTTGAACACTATCAATGCATCCACATCACCTAACCTCATTTTGATCTTGACTTTTACCTTCATTTGGATTTAGACTAATTCAGAAGGACAAAATTCTTGGTTAACCACCATGACTGGTTTCTTCTAATATCAATAATGCTAGCTACAAAGCTTTGATACCTGCAAATATGTTATGTATAAACACTGTCAACAAACCCACATCACATGACCTCATTTTTGCCTTGACCACATTTGAACTGAGACTTATTCAAACAGGCCAACAAATCAATACGGACAAAGCTTACACCTCTGACTTTAGTGTTGACTGAATGCAGCATCTTTTCTATTCTGGCAAACAGGTTAAAATTTTGACTTGCTTTAATAGGTCTGAACCTCTTCATGCATGTTGCTTCAGCTTAAAGGGTGGTTGCAAAGACATTTGTAGGGAAAAAACACTGATACTGAAAGTAAATAAAGTTGTTTGCAATTAATTGTTTATTGATGATAACATCTTTGAATACTTGACTTGTATGATGTGTGGTTTCTTTCCAGATTGTACAAGGCTCAAACAAGTTTTGTTCAAGTAATTAGGCATGTATATATGTTCAGCGTTTGCTCAGTAATAGGGAATGTATACATATAAATGTTAATATCTTCAATTAGTTAAGGTTCAAACATGGGCATGCATATGAGCCTGGCTCTGAGAAAACAGGTTTGATGCATTTGCGTAAAGTGATGTCCCAGATAAGCCTGTGAAGTTTGCACAGTCTAATCAAGGACGACACTTTCCGCCTAAACTGGATTTTAGCTAAGAAGAGACTTCCTTAAAGTGACGTATTCCATAAAAGTGAAAAGTGTCGTCCCTGATAAGCCTGTACAACTGCATAAGCTAATTTGGGACGAGACTTTCCACACATGCATTCAACCCAGTTTTCCCAGAGCGATTTTCATATATTTTCAGGCTGTTTCCCCCATTCGACCTGATCAAGGTTCTGGATAGTCACACAGCGGTGTTGAAGCGGCTGAACCAGTACGAGCCTCTGTGGGAGGCGTACGTGCACAAGTACAGCCACGTGTTTGAGGACTACTTGAAACAGAAACTCTACAATGAGATGTATAAATCGTAACTGTGCGGAGAATGTGTTTTTTATACTATTTCATATGAGTTGGGTTCTGGGAAAATTGGGCTAAATGCATGTGCGTAAAGTGTCGTCCCAGATTAGCCTGTGCAATCCCCACAAGCTAATCAGGGACGACACTTTCGGCCTAAACCGGGATTTTGCTAACAAATGACTTCCTTTAAAAGCGCAAAAACCATCAAAGTAAAGTGTCGTCCCTGATTAGCGATGCGGACTGCATATGCTAGTCTTTGACGACACTGAACACACATGCATTTAGCCCAGTTTTCCCTAAACGAGATTTATCTTAATTACGGTTGGAATTTTCTGGTTGGTTGGCAGTAGGGTTTATCAGCGTAAAATTAAGAAGGCTGATGAGCAATGTTGGCTTTCCAATGGAGTCAATTTATTTAATTGTGTATAGGATTTTATTATAAAATTTGTTTATCCACTTTTTATATCTATCAGTATAATTTCATGTATGTTAAATTACAATTTTTCTAAAATATTGTAATAGTGAAAATAAATAAAAGAAATATTTGTTTGTCTTCATGTCAGTCTAAAAGTCAGATGTATGCAACATCAGTTTTTTCTTCTACCAGTATATCAAGTGGATTATTTTACTTGTACACTCTTTCGTCAGCGTTATGCCCCGATTTGTGTGCAACCTCTCCACATCTTTGCAGGATCTCAATTGAAACTCCATATGTCTTCAGGTATTATTCTGGGTCACTGACCAAGAACAAGAACTGACATGCAAATTAGCAGAAATGCAGGATTTCATTAAAAAAAACTCCTGTATCTCAGTATCTTCTAAAGATATTCAGTTAAACTTTTGCATGCCTGGAAATTTGTCATCTGCTAAAATGTCGTCTGCTGAATTTCTAAAATTAGCATTTTCTTCGATTTTTTCAAGAATACTATCAGACTAGCAAACAGTTTGGATCCTGATGAGACGCCACGTTATGTGGCGTCTCATCTGGATCCAAACTGTTTGCAAAGGCCTTCAAAATTCGGTTCCCGCACTGAAAGGGTTAAACTTCACAGATGAGTTCAGTGTCTGTACTGACCATAGGGCGATATGTTAATTATCTGTGACCAGCAATTCAGCAGAATAATGGCCCTTTTGAATTGAGAAAATGTATGTTCAGATTTGTACGCAAAAGTATGCATCTCTTTATCGAATTAAGATAATTATCATAATTATTAAATTGAAACTTCATATTTCACGAGGAAGAGTAAGAAGTTCACTTGCCAATGCTGATTACCATGATCAGTTTGTTTAGTAAAATACAACACTTTTCTTGTTCTTGGAAATATCAGGTTTAAACGGTGGCTACGTTCATGGAATAAGTAACAAAACTACACACTTGGTTTCCCCAATATACTAACATTTTAATCTAACTGACCGTTACAAATAACAAAATTCATCATGATGCAATCAAAAGAGATTTCTCAAAACTTTGGCATTATATAAATGATTCTTGCTCTGGGAAAACCGGGTTTAATGCATAGGCGTAAAGTATCGTCCCAGATAAGCCTTTGCAGTCGGCACAGGCTTGTCTGGAACGACACATTACGCACATGCTTACAGCGCGATTTTCCAGAGCGTGGCTTGAAAAAGGATGAAGTGTCATAATTTTTCCATAAATTCAGACATGATATTAGAACAAATTAAGGTTACTTGTACAAGTTCAATGAACTTCATATAATGCATTATGGATTAACAATTGCCAATGACAGAAACACACATCTTCATTGTAAAACAACACCTTCATTCTTTTGATTAATGCAAGTTTGTCTTTCATCATCATGAATTCTTTAAAAAAAAAAAAAAAATTGCTACAGAAAATATTCTCTTCAAGCACCGGGCTAATTATTAAAAACAAATTTTTTAATCAAATGTACAACATGCATATAAAATAAATTAACACATACAATGCATGTCGATGAAATTCATTTGACCCACATAAAAAAGGGCGATATAGTTCCTTATTTTGACCATTTTTGATCGGTTTTGTAAGAACTGCAGGCTAAATTCAAAATCTTAATGACAAAAATTTAGTTTTATCATAATATAGGCATAATGTTGCCATATGAACAAAGTAACACAATTAAACAGGAAAAGTGAACGAAATGATAAAAATCTAAATATATAATTATATAAATGTAAACATACAAATACATAAATGTCACTGAAACAATTGTCACTGAACATCAAAATCTTGTTCTATAACACAGCTTAACTGTGCATACAGAAACATGTAAACAAAATATGTTAGATTTAAATTAATTTACACAATAGCACAACCATATTGTTTAAGACTTGTACACATGTCACTTAAGCATTTTTTTTTAATCGTGTGGTACTCATGCCTATTGAATCAATTCAAGACAGGTACACTAAACAATGAAATTGTCACCTAAATAATTCCTTTAAATGCATAATATAATCGCTGCAAAAAGCTATTGAAATATGGTCATAAAAACCATAGCTAGCTTTTGTTATATACACATACATGCACAAATAGGCATCTAACTGAACTAAATGAACATGAATAATTATAAGGTGTCAGTAAAAAAAAAATGACACATAGTTGCAATAATCTATGAAATCAAGTTTTATTTTTTGAAGGGCATTTTTATTAAAATAAAAAATTATACCAATTTATGATTTGTAATAAGTTAAGGTAACAACATATTTCTTTGAAATTGGCAACATAGTACTTTTTCATTTGTTCATTTGATTTTTAACTGTATTTTATAACCAAATAGTAAATGAATAGTAACTGTAGTAAACATGTATTAACTATTTGTGAGACAACAGTAATATTACTATCACATCTATAGAGCTAAACAGAAGTCTAGTTGTTATGTTTATATACAAGCATCTATGTTCTACAAATCAAAATCCATGCCGTCTTGCACACGATGTTTAAACATGTTTGTCATTGCTACTGGTGCAAAAATGTCCAGGAAAAATCAAAACAGAAGCATTCAAAACAAGGCCCTTTATCACCTTGCATCTTACAAACAGCTTATGTTGATTCTTTAATTTATAGGTTCCTTAACCCTTTGCATGCTGGGAAATTTGTCATCTGCTAAAATGTTGTCTGCTAAATTTCTAAAATTAGCATGTTCTTCGATTTTTTTTTTCAAAGAATACTATCAGAATAGCAAACAGTTTGGATCCTGATGAGACGCCACGTTCTGTGGCGTCTCATCTGGATCCAAACTGTTTGCAAAGGCCTTCAAAATCCGGTTCCAGCGCTCAAAGGGTTAAAATCTGTTGCTTTCTCATGTGTCTTATGCATATTTTTTGTGTATATAAATTTTGACGAAAAAAAACAACAACAATGCCTCTCACTCTGTGGCAGCATAAATATACACAACCCATATGTGACTCTAAGAAAAGGTGATTTATTTGATCTTCCTTGCCAAAAAATCTATATACATTGTGTTCAGACTTCTAATAAAAAAATAACAGGATAGTTTAACATTATTACATATGTGGCAGTTCGTAACATTCTAAATGTTCTCTAACAGTGGCATAGCATCAATATTGTAGTTATTATTATAGCACATAGTGTATTATTAAATTTATTTTGTTTATTCAAATTTATACAGACATTCATCTCCCTTTATATAATATATACTTATAANTATTTTTTGTGTATATAAATTTTGACGAAAAAAAACAACAACAATGCCTCTCACTCTGTGGCGGCATAAATATACACAACCCATGTGACCCTAAGAAAAGGTGATTTATTTGATCTTCCTTTCCAAAAAATCTATATACATTGTGTTCAGACTTCTAATAAAAAATTAACAGGATAGTTTAACATTATTACATATGTGGCAGTTCGTAACATTCTAAATGTTCTCTAACAGTGGCATAGCATCAATATTGTAGTTATTATTATAGCACATAGTGTATTATTAAATTTATTTTGTTTACCATACTTCTGTTGTTGTTTTTTAAACTATTATAATGATCAAGAAGTGAATACCTAGGGAAGGAAATTTTTGATAGAAAAACATATTATCTCCCTTTATATAATATGTACTTATAACTATTTACAACTGAGTAAGGAAATGTAAAAAAAGAGGAATGTTGATTTAGATTTAGCACATTATCAGATTTTAACTAACAAAACAAAGCAAAGCCTTAGATTCTTAAAAGGTTTTAATGAATCATTCTAATTTTCCTCCAATTTCCTTTTTACACATTTAACAAAACCTTACATAAGAAAGTAACCATTCTTATAATTATTTCTCTACAAACCATTATAAAATCTGTACTTTCCTGAATGGAATGAAATGCATTAAAGTTGCAGTGAGGTTGAAGAAGTGCGTTAAAATGGCCAGTGCAGAAAATGATATTATACAAACATGTCCCCCAAAATGAGATACATTTATAGTCAATGCAAAAATGTTCTGTACACAAAAACACAAAATATACAAATAATTAAAGGAGAAAAACTTCTGCTACATGAACAGATTTTTTTATTTTCTGAGAAATTTTAACATCCAGAAGACTTCCATCAAATTATCTATGTGATTTGTTCACAAGAATACATAAAGTATCATTCTTGCCTAAATGTTCATATTTTTTACATATTCTGACCACTTTAAATTGTGACCAACAAAAACCAAGAACTCTCAGTGTAACATGAAAAAATCTAGCTCAATACACAAACATTGCAATACAACACAATAAGAATTTACACAATTTGATTACAATGTCAATGTTTGGGTCTAGTGTCAATCCATGGAACCCATAATTCCTGAGAGATAACTGCGAATAAACCGAGACGGGCCGCCGCCCATTATGGGCTGTTACGAGCCGGTACCGTAAGGGCCATCACTGGTACACTGGGAGCAAAAAAGGGGCCGGGGTAGGTGCTCAAACAGTGAGGGGCAAACATGCAGTGCAAGGAAACCACGCAGAGAGGAGGAGAGATAAATGGTGCGTAAATGAGCCTCAATCTGGGAAAAGTAGGTTTAATGCATGAGCGTAAAGTGTGCTCCCATATTAGTCTGTGCAGTGCACACAGGCTAATCAGGGACAACACTTTCCGCCAATACTGGATTTTGGTTCATAATTTAAATGAAAAATCTTTAAAAGCGGAAAATGTCATCCTTGATTAGCTTGTGCGTTTCACACAGGCTAATCTGGAAAGACGCTTAATATTCATGCATTAAACCCAGTTTTCCCAGGTTGCAGCATAAATTGTCTTGGTTGCATGTAAAGCTTCTGTTTCAGTACTAAAACATCGCATGGGTAATTTTGTTTGCATGTACACTGCTGAACGTTTGTTTACATAACCCTAACTATTTACTTTATTTTGTATTTACGTTTCAATTTTCAGGAGTGGAATCCAACTTCAGTTGGTAAGACGTACCGTAAAATCATTATTATTCCTAGGACATTAATTTTCTTTGATTTCGTGGGTTCACCTAACCACGAATTTAACACAAACACATCCAAAAATGACCAATACAAATGTCTTCTCTCAAAAAATAGAAATCCACGAATTTACGTGTCCACAGAAAAGTTATTTTTTTAAACCACAAAATTTTGTGTGACAAACATAAATGATTTTACAGTATTTTTNGAGACATCATTTAAACCAAAAATTCCATAAAAGCGGAAATTGTCGTCCCTGATTAGCCTGTGCGGACTGCATTTTGCCCAGTTTTCTCAGAACAGGCCACATTTATTAAACAAATTGCTCGAAACAACACAACTTAAAGTGCATAAATCTGATTTTCAGCTTTCAATAAGAAATGAATAGTGCAAGAAGAAATGAATAGTGCAAGAAGAAATGAATGGTGCAAGAAGAAATGGACAATATCTTTGGACTACTACGAAAGTAGACAAAGCGTATAATGACCATTCTTCAACCATAAACTGAAAAGAAAATGGACTTGTTTTACTAGCTGTGCAGTGCATCTATCCTAAAGACTATCGTACATGTTACACTTAATATTAGCCTAACTCCAGGAAAAAGGGACTTAAGGCATGCCCGTAAAGTGTTGTCCCAGATTAGCCTGTGCACTTGGCACAGGCTTATAAGGGACAACACCTTCCACTTTGACTGGATTTTTGTTTAGAAGAGACTTGCTTGCAACAAAAAATACCATAACATAGTAAAGTGTCGTCCCTGATTAGCCTGTGCGGACGGCACAGGCTAATCTGGGACGACTCTTTAAGCAAATGCATTATGCCCCATTTTCTCAGAGCACGACTCATATGTTACTAGCTATCATCATGACCTCTGAGTAATATTATAATATTGTTTTTTTATAAATCTCTATAAACTAGAATACCATAAACGGCTGGTACTTTTCAAATGCTTTTTATGGACATACACACAAATTATATATAGCCAAATGAAAACAATGGAAAACAAAAAATCTTTGAATATACAGTTTGAATAAATAATACATGTATACTTAATAAGAGTCTATTTCTAATTATTTTCAGTGAAAATTCAGTGACAAAAATCAACAAGTATACATGGTAAACTTTCAAAAAAAGAAAGAAAGTAATCTATGCTAAAATAAAAAGAACCTAATAAGATTAATCTGATGTTAGATCTAGATACCTTAATAATTGAGTCAGCTAAATCAGTCAGTCAAGCATTTTCCTCTTCTCTCGTTCATTCATGCACTCGTCTACATTCATCCTTACCCAAACATATAGTGGTGGAAAGACTGGTGTTACCCTGCCCAACATTTCATGCATTACCCTTCATGACTGGAAAGTACCGCTAAGACAGAGCTTGCAATGCACAGAATTGACTCGGACAGTCTGTGCAGACCGATGTATTGATTATCGTATCAGTCATAAGTTGTACAGGTTACAATATACTAAATGTTTTTGGAGTGCAATGCTATACTCTCTAAAAACATGAACATCATTTATAAGAAGACACAATTCTCTGCAGGGGCACTTGCCATGACTTTATTTTAGAATGTTTCTTTGTGCATGTGGTAGGGAAAACATTTATGTTTAACAGAAATTCACTCTTTTGCTTGAAGGTTGGAGACTACATGAGACTTTGACAGATGGCGGGAAACCCTCATCCACTGGTACGAAGCCGGTAAATAGATGGCCCTAAAACAGTGACCGCTGATTCGCGTCGAGTTCTTTCTTGCGAAACGCATGACCTATCTTTTTTATTGTTTAAATCATTGCGTCTTGGAATGCTCTTTAAGAAAAGGTATGGTTATGGGGGTCTCTATGAGCAAAAGTTTGACTTTATTTTTTGTTAAAGTTATTGCTTTTACATTGAATTTGTGTAGGAAATCTTTTAGTATATTGTGACCTTAAGCCAAATTTTTGACAAAGATTTAGACTGGATTTTTTGCATCCAATTTGACTGGATTCTTTTCATTGACTAGGAAATATTGGCACATCAAGAATATTTGTGAACCAGCCAAATATGAAAGCCTACCGCAATAAATGAACACCTGTGTTTTTTTCAAATTTCAAGTCATTAAACAAAAAATCAATAAGAGACAAGGTAGTTTACATAGTTAAGACAACTAACAAAAGTGCTGCCTTGTTATTAAGGTCTAAACATTACTTACTTAAGTGGACTGGTTTACAAATCATGTAAAAAAGGAATCATGAAGAAAAGAATCTGCCAAATTTGTGCAGACAACACAAACATGCGCAGTGGAGAAGGGTTCATATTCCGCGTTCTGGAAAAACTGGACTAAATGCAAGTGCGTAAAGTGTCGTCCCAGATTAGCCTGTGCAGTTAGCACAGGCTTATCAGGGATAACACTTTCTGCTTTTATGATATTTTTCGTTTACAGGAAGTCTATTCATATTGAAAATCTGGTTTACGCAGAAAGTGTTGTTCCAGATAAGCCTGTGTGGATTGCACTGGCTAATCTGGGACAACACTTAACGCGCATGAATTAAGCCCAGTTTTCCCAGAACGAGGCTTATTTATTCAGAACACAGAGGTAAGACTTCGAGCGGACAAACCCCATGATGTCCGGAAAGTGTAACACCAGCCTCAGCACGCGCTTACACAAAGACTATAAAGATTAAACAGGTAAATGTATTTGCTCCCAAATGTCAGTAGTGTGAATGGCCTCCAGGGTCCCAGATAGATCAGGTAGGTGTAAACTAGTGCCCATCATGTCGCAGAACCCCTTGACCGAAAAGTCATATGTTGGGGAGGTGATCGAAGGGCTTCTTGGTGTTCTTGTTGTGGTAGATGCCCTTGTGCTGGGGGACGGGCGAGGTGGAAGTCTTCTGGGGCCCCAGGTGAGGGAACTGGTGGTTGTACGGCTGCTGGAACAGAGAGAGCTGCTAGGCGACTTTATACTGGAATGTTCACACAGCACACGCATATCGGCAAACCACAAGCTTTTTAAATATGTGTCGTGTTCTGAGAAAACTGGGCAAACTGCTTGTGCGTAAAGTGTCGTCCCAGATTAGCCTGTGCAGTCCGCACAAGCTAATCCGGGACGACACTTTCTGCCTAAATTGGATTTTTGCTAAGAAGAAACTTCATTTAAACGAAAAATGTCATTAAAGCGGAAAGTGTCATCCCTGATTAGCCTGTGCGGACTGCAGAGGGTAATCTGGGACGACACTTAACGCACATGCATTATGCCCAGTTTTCTCAGAAAGCGAAACATATCGGCAAACCACAAGGTTTTTAAATATTAGAAGCTGTCTTGACAAGCATTTGGATTTTAATTGGCTATTTTTTTCTTCATATTAAAACAACACACTTTTAGCTAACCATAATGTTTAAAATGAGTCAAACTCTGGGAAAACACGGCTTAATGCATGTGCGTATGGAGTGGTCCCAGATTAGCCTGTGCAGTTTGCACAGGCTAATCAGGGACGACACTTTCTGCCTAGACTAGAATTTCATTAAAAAATCGGAAAGTGTTGTCCCTGATTAGCCTGAGCGCATTGCATAGGCTTATCTGGGATGACACGTTTCATACGTGCATTAAGCCTAGTTCTCCCATAATGCAGCTCATATATTAGAAGCAAACTCGACAATCATAAGGATGTTACTTATGTCTATTCTTTGTCATATTAAAACAACACACATTTAGCTTTTTTTAATACAAACAAATTATAAGCAATTATTAAAAATAGCCACCAATGTTTTTCAAAATTGTTTAATCTGATAACAAAATGTAATTACTGACAGTACAATCATTAAACCTTTAAATCGCATGTTTATGAAAAGGAAAGCGCTATGGACCCATGCCCACGATGGCGAATGAGTACTTGATGTTGCAAAATTGAGGTGTAGTGATTAAAGCAAAGCTGTACGAGTATAAATATTATTACGATATACAAGGCTAACACTGGGTCAGACAATATTAGCCGTGTTCTGGGAAAACTGGGCTAAATGCATGTGCGTAAAGTGTCATCCAGATAAGAAGTGTGTAGTCCGCACAGGCTAATCAGAGACGACACTTTCCTAAACTGGACTTTTGTTAAGAACCTTTAAACAAAAAATTCCATAAAAGCGGAAAGTGACATCCCTGATGACCCTGCGCCCACTGCACAGGCTAAGCTGGGATGACACTTTACGCACATGCATAAAGCTTTGTTTTCCCAGAACGAAGCTCCAATAATAAAATCTGAAGATCAATGAGACGTGTTAAATAACCGAGACCCAAGATGGCTGATCAACGCAATATGATGATGAAAAAATTCAGCACACGGCATACCAACGAATCAAGACGAGAAACATTTGTACTTTAGTTACCCATGTTGATTAACCACACAAGAAAACGACAGTTAAAACACTGACAAGATTTTAATGGAAAAGCAACAAGTAAATGAGTAACTGTTGTGCGCTGGATCAGTTGTGGTAGTGCGGAGAAAAGAGGACAGATATGGTCACGTCTCCGATAACAGTTTCAAGCCATGGGGAGACCACCCACATAGAACTAGGTCCAGCTTTTTTTTTAGTGCTCTTGGAAAGTTACAGGAATTAGTTAAACTGGGAATTATTTGTTGTTAAGTCTTGCATTTGTGTAGTAATTTTAAGTCCACAAACAAAAGCCAACTTGATATGAGCAGAAACAATGCTTAAATTAGCCTTAAAAGTGGGGTATAAGCTTAGACAATGTGTTTACAAAAACAAAGAGGCGCGGTCACAAAATGGGAACCCAGACAAGATGGATAAATTTAAATATGCTTCTTAAAATGTAAAACTGTATGCTGGAAGAGTGTCCTGAACAGGATTAATGAAAGGCATTATTTATTATCATCAATGGGTTTTAAAATAACATTTGTATCAAGATAAAAAGCTCCAATTCATCTTTAATAACATTTAATGCTATTTGTCTACACTTCTTTTTGAAGATTTTCTATGATAAATGTGAAAAGATATTAAAATTAAAATCAAATTAAACTTTTAAAAAAGTAGACCCAATTCAGGCTAGTGAGAAATGATACCAGGAATTATTTCTCCAATAATTTTCAATATTTTATCACTAAGCGTCAAATAAAAATACTTATCTTCTTTTGAAGATATTACAATTTCATATAACACAACTATTTAATCAACAATATCAAATGTCACCAACTATTGATTACTAAAGTCCTCCTTATACCCATCACGCACAGTCTTAAGTAGTAATAACTGAATATGTTTCAATCCGCACCATAAATCTTCTTTTCAAGCAATGCAATAATTCTCTCATGTCGTGTTCTCAATAAACAGGTCCCTCTGCTTTGATGTCCCTTGATCTTTGTAACAATATCCCCCACATCAATAGCCTTAAACATTTTCCAATTCAAATCTTACACGTACACTATGCTCATGATATCAATTTCCATTGAAGAGACATTAGCAAGTCAAGCTTTAAGTCACAGTAAATAGGATTTTATTTACATGTATTATTTTTTTAGTATTTTCTTTTTACATGTATTAACTTTTTAGTTAAAGAAAATAATCTTGTTAATTTTGTGAAGTTACATACACTCGGTCTAAAATGTGAAAATGTTAAAAAAAAAATACAGGGATTGCACAAAGTCAGTAAGTTTTTAAATATCAAAATTTTAACACGCAAAAGTTAGTTTCATTATGACACAAAACAGCAAAGGCGGGGGTTATGCAAGCGTTTGATAGCATGAAACTGCCAGGGATCTGTGATTGGTTGATATTATATCACACAATATACTCAGTGTTTTCCAATCTGTTTTTGTCTATAGTTCCTCTCAATACATTGTAATATAAAACATATATATTAATATAAGCATAGATTTAGTATAACACAAATTTGGCTTTAGTTTAAAACAAAACACTTATCTATAATAACGGAGATTTATCATACGTTTTCACGTTTATTTAAAAAACATTTTTTTTAATTAAAGCACTAGATCAAACAGCTATTTCAAATTGGTTAGAAGCTTTGAAAGATTGTTATTCTATGTCTACGAAAGATTTTTAAAACTAAAAAACAAAACTAGAATTATTTTGTCTCTAGCTCTACATTGTATTCTAACATTTGACGCATGTTCTGGGAAAACATGGCTTAATGCATGTGCGTAGTGTCGTCCCAGATTATCCTATGCAATTTGCACAGGCTAATCAGGGACAACACTTTCCGCCTATACTGGATTTTCGTTTTGAAGAGACTTCCTTTAAACAAAATATACCATAAACATACACCATTAAAGCTGAAGGTGTCGTCTCAGATTAGCCTGAGCAGTCTGCACAGGCTCATCTGGGACAACACTTTACGCACATGCATTAAACCCAGTTTTCCCAGAACGAGTCTAATTTATTTCTAGTCGAAATATTTCCATGGAAAACACTGATATACACACCTGCGGGTGGTGGTTAAAGTGGAGACTTCTTTGTGAATTTTTTACCCTCTTCTCTCTCTTAGTGGGCTGTGGCTCAAAGATCTCCTTGTTTTGGTCCATGTACGTGTGACAGATGAGCTCCGCGCACGTCAGCCGCTCATCCGGGTTCATCGCCAAACATGACTGACAAAATGAGAATAGCAAACATGACTGACAAAACGAGAAACACAAACATAACAAACAAAAACAAGAATCGCAACAGTACCATGACTAACAAAATGAGGATTGCCACAGTAAACAAACATGACGACACTTGATGCACATGCATTAAACCTCGTTTTCCGTGGGCGAGGGTCAAATTGGATAAATTAAGATCACGCGCATTATTTCATACATGTATCCAATTCATTAACAGGAATATTTAATTTTATATTAATAAACAATAATATTTAATTGCTAGTAAATAGTAAAACTATCATAATTATGTTTTGTATTTTAATTAAGCTGTGTTTTCTAGCTGTAGGGACAGCCTCCAAGTTATATAGTATTGCTTTGCTATTTTCACGGACCTGTAGAAAATATGTTAACAACAATAGTGATAACGTTTAACCCTTTGCATGCTGGGAAATTTGTCGTCTGCTAAAATGCTGTCTGCTGAATGTCTAAAATTAGCATTTTCTTCGATTTTTTTCCAAAGGATACTATCAGAATAGCAAACAGTTTGGATCCTTGATGAGACGCCACGTTCTGTGGCGTCTCATCTGGATCCAAACTGTTTGCAAAGGCCTTTAAAATTCGGTTCCAGCACTGAAAGAGTTAAGATGAAAAAAGATAAATACCTTTAAAAAAGTTAACACTATATCGGAGAAGTTCATAAACTTTTCTTCCAATGGTTCCTGTAAAACAAATAATCAGCATCAGTAACCAGCTTACCTTTTATATAAGTATCTAGTATATACAATAGTGTTGCTTGTAAAACTATTGTGTAAATGTTTTTAAATCTAATTTTCCAATTCAGTTACTTTAATATTAAAACAATTCTATTCTCAATCCTTCAAGTATAATTATAACCAAAATATCAGAGACACTTAATCTGAATATCGTGGGCTCCAAGCAAGACTATCGTAACTCACTATATAATATATAGTGAGTTACGATAGTCTTGGGTGGAGCCCACGATATACTGTAAAATCATTATTATTTGTTGGACATACATTTTTGTTGATTTTGTGGGTTGACCAATCCACAAATTTTACACAAACTCATCGGAAAATTACAGACACAAATTCCACGTTTATTCCAAAATCAGAAATTCACTTATTCACCTGTCCACGAAAGTCATGTTTTTAAAAACCAGAATTAATTTAAAAGATTTAAAAAAAATGAAATGATAGAAGCTCCACTAAAACCTACCAGTCTCTCAGGTTCTGGTATAATCATGCCCTTGAAAAAGGAGTTTGTAGAGAAAATCTGAACATGACGCGGCAACAAATCACCTGAAAAACAAAAATGTATGACAATATGAATGGTTTGACACAGCAATTCTGAACAAGTCGTGGCAATATATCCTATGCAAGAAAGTTGTGTAAGACTAGTTTATGAACATGCCATATCCCTTTGAGCGCTGGAACTGAATTTTGAAGGCCTTTGCAAACAGTTTGGATCCAGATGAGACGCCACAGAACGTGGCGCCACAGAACGTGGCGTCTCATCAGGATCCAAACTGTTTGCTATTATGATAGTATTCTTTGAAAAAAATCGAAGAAAATGCTAATTTTAGAAATTCAGCAGACGATATTTTAGCAGACGACAAATTTCCCAGCATGCAAAGGGATATACATATGAGCCACATTCTGGACAAACTGGGCTAAATGCATGTGCATAGTGTCATCCCAGATTTGCATGTGCAGTTCTCACAGGAAAATCAGGGACTAAACATTCCGCTTTCTTGACACTTATCATTTAATCTGGGACGACACTATACATACATGCATTAAGCCCCGTTTTTCAAGAGTGACGCTTATATTACAATACAAGGACACTATAACATTAATTCTGACATTTGGAAAAAATACCGAGCAACATTATTAAGAGACAAACTGGTATGGAATTTCTTTGCATCGTAAATAGTTAACTCTGTTTTATCCAGAACTTTCTGTAGACATTTAATAATTAATCAACATGAAAACCAAACATATTTAATAAATTATTATATTCTACTATGATTTTTTATATTTGGCGTCAACATATAAAAATCATAAAACAGGTAAAGATAATAATGGTATAGTACCAGAAAGGCCGTTTACCAAAAAGGCCTTCCCAAAAAGGCCTTCCCAAAAAGGCCGCATAAGTGAACCAAAAAGGCCTCACGGTATACCAGAAAGGCCATACAACATTTTGTATTATCATTGAATAGTTATGCTGATATTTTATTATCATATATATTAAATAGTCATATTATTTCTGGTTTTAAATTTTAGTCTACTTAAAAGCCGTTAATTTTATAATCAAAGTCGGCAAAATTATCGCCTTTTATCACATTGTTGGTTAGTTACAATATTTTCCTTGAGTAGATATTTCAGTTTTTGAACTAAAAGCCGTTAATTTTGTAATCAAAGAAATTGCATGTACAAACAAATATATATATGCATATGGATAAGTGGATTAGTGACTGCTTAAAGTCAAATATTTAATATATTTAACATATATAATTAAGATTATAACATATTATATGAGGATCTGTTTGTAGCTTGTTTCGTACATTATTTTGATTAGGCTAGTCCTCTTGTAATCAATTTTTTTTACAATGTTTAAAATTTAAAAAGTTGAAAGACTTTGCATGTACAAAAGAAACCTCGCTAATCAGACCGGGTATCCAAGTGTCAAGGGTCATTCACAGTTTGCGGCATCTGTTTTGATAACGGATTAGTAGATTATGCCACTATAATAAATCTATTATGACACGTATTGACACCTATTCATAATTACTTGCGCATTTTAAAATAGTTTCTTAACCTTTAACGATATAAAACTAGCTACATTAAATTCGGAAGACTTAAACCGAAAGAAATAATATGCTGTATTCTATGTGATATTATTACAAATAATTAATACATTAAGTCTCTTGTGGTGTTTATATCAGGTTTTTAATGTTTGTATTAATACAGACATAACACAGACAACTTTTAACGATATAAAACGATCTACATAAAATTCTTAAACAGAAAGAAATAAAAGTATATTGTCTGTAAATGTTTGCTTGTAAATGTAAATTTTGTTATATAAATTGTGTGACTGTGCATGTACATTGACTGTATAAATCGTAAATATATATTTAAACATAAACAACAAATAATAATAAAAAAAATCATTCCTGTTTTATGTCTTATTCAATTTTGATTTATGTGTATTTCTTTGTAAACACAATTTGAAACCTAAAATAACAATAATTGCTTTAAGGCCTTTTTGGGTCAATTTTTGGTCTTTTTGGTACGCTTTGGGGCCTTTTTGGTGGGGCCTTTTTGGTAAGGCCTTTTTGGTATTCGGCCTTTTTGGTATGCGGCCTTTTTGGTTTTCGGCCTTTCTGGACCTAAACCATAATAATGGCATGACTACAAAATGTTGATAACTGAGAAATTATCAATCTTTTTGTCGTCTGCTAAAATGTTGTCTGCTGAATTTCTAAAATTAGCATTTTCTTCGATTTTTTTCCAAAGAATACTATCAGAATAGCAAACAGTTTGGATCCTGATGAGACGCCACGTTCTGTGGCGTCTCATCTGGATCCAAACTGTTTGCAAAGGCCTTTAAAATTATCTTATCAATACAATCTAATAACTTGCACATGAATTCAGTGGGATTTCAGACATACAAGATTTCTTATGCAAATAATACCGGGTAATGCACCATTTACAAAGGCAAAGGACATTTAAACATAATCCTCTGTGCACTTGATTCATACACTACTCATGTTATTGAACGCAACACACCCCAACATTTCAATCATTTCAACAGCTGCATTTATGCACTTCACACTTGACAAACATAAAGATTAGTTTTGTCAAACATGAATATTTATTTTTCTTTCTTTTAGGGGCTGGTTTGTTGAAACAGTTGTTGAGTTGTTTCTTTCAAATCAAAACAGTGGAACAGATGTTCAGAATTTCGCTTTACTTTCCAAATCAGTACACAAACAGACATGTTGTGATCGAGATAAAACAAAACACATCTACAACATTGGAAACTATGAGATTTAAATGCTCATTAAGCCCTGCAGGAGATTTGCAATATGACGTCAAACAACTTGATTAGAGAAGAAAAGAGATTAAACAAGATTAGCCTATTTGTGTCGTGATCTGAGAAGACTGGGCAAAATGCAAGTGCGTACAGTGTCATCCCAGATTAGCCTGTGCAATCCGCACAGGCTAATCCGGGACGACAATTTCCGCCTAAACTGGATTTTCGCTAAGAAGAGACATCATTTAAACAAAAAATTCCATAAAAGCGGAAATTGTCGTCCCTGATTAGCCTGTGCGGACTGGAAGGCTTATCTGGGATGACAATTTATGCACAAGCATTATGCCCAGTTTTCTCAGAACACGACACATTTGAGCCAGGTCATGCAAAAATGAGTCTTGTGCCATGTGCAGCCAGCAATCTGGTCAGGAGCTTTTTGTCCGCTATAAAGTTTCATTATCGGATAGCGTAGCTGCTGACCCGACTGAGTGATGGCACAGGCTGGTCTGGAGCTACTTTATCTGCATATGGCATTAGACCCATTTTCGCATGACGCGGCTCATTTGTACCAAGAGACCCTGAAAATACACTTTGATGAAACCTATCCATAAATAAACCTTGAAAAGTGAAGTAGCCATGATCTGATACATATAAACCTTTCCTTAATTTCAGTTATACAATGTTTTTTATTTAATCAAATATTTTTGTACATTGATTATCACCCTTAAAAAGTCATTTCAAATTGGCATTATTTGGTAAGTGTGAGATTCCAAAAAGGATCATTAAATAAATCTTCAATGCTAAAAACTTGATATTTTGTTATACCAGTACTCATTAAATTTGTTCTTTTGCACAATAACCTGCACATGACTCTGTGTAGAAATTAAAACAACTAAATAGATAGATGGATAGATTTCAACGTTTAAGTAAGAAACCAAGATATAAAACCACTTAAATCTGTAATTTATTAAAAACCTTCCACCATTGAAATCTAGTTGTGTTTTCATTTCATAGAACCCATCACTTTTTTTACCGTGGCATACAATTTTTTTTTCCCAACATTTTCTTAAAACAAAGTAATTATTTTCATTGTGGACGTTTTATGAGGTTTAATGAAGAAAAAGCTGCAGCCAAGTAAAACTTTTTTTAGCCAAATTTGCTAATTTGAAGCCATTGGGAGAGTAAGCCTGCTTACCTAGGGTTTTCTTTATTAAATACAGTTGATCCACGTCTGACTTTCCAGGCCACAATGCCTGACCCGTAAGTAGCTCCGCGAACACACATCCGATGGCCCATACGTCGACAGGCGGACCATATTGCGTATCTCCGACGAGTAGCTCCGGGGCTCGGTACCAGCGTGTAGCTACATAGTCTGTGTACTCGTCACCAGGACCAGCTGCGGGGAAGAACACAGCGGGGAGAAGTTATTAGTTGTTACGAGTCTTTTAATTGGACCTCGCTCTGGGAAAACGAGTCTTCATGCATGTTTGTAAAGTGTCTACACATTCTAATCAGGGAAACACTTTCTGCTTTTGTGGTATTTTTTGTTTAAAGGAAAAAAAATCTCTTTTTAGCCAAAATCCAATTAAGTTTTGCTAAAAAAAAAACTCTTGATATATATGTTCTCTTTAATTCAAACATGTTTTTAATTTAATTAAATAATATATTTTCTTTTGCTTCCTTCTTTAATGTTTGAATGATTTCAATTTCATAAATTTTATAAATTCAATAAATTACATTACCACATTTGTATGGTATACATGTTTTAATTTAAGAAAACATGACGTCCGAGTTACTTCAACAAGAAACCTTTCTTATAAACACGGATGTTACTTACAAAATGATTAACAGCTATTCATATCGAGAGTTCATTAACAGACCGCAAAACATGAAAAAACCCTCCAAAACATGTACAGGTGGTAGAAAAGTACAATAAAATAATTCTTGTACAGCTTATCTGTGCAAAGATATTTTTAATCAAACCAGATTTACATGAAAATCATTTAAACGATTTTCAGAAAGTGAAATTTAAACTTAACATGAATATTTTCATGAGACAAAAAAATGAAAATAGTGCTCTTATCCGTCTGTTGCCACGTCAGTTACCATTCGAGTCTTAAAACTATAACAAACCTAACATTCATATCCCCCAACTAATAAATGTCTATAATTACACCAAAGTGCACCAAAATTACCCAATTAAGAGTCACAACTCTATCTTAAAGATTTTAAGACCCAATGAGTGCTAGTAGCTTTTCCGATACATCGCATGGGTATACAAACAATTGATACAATGTGAAGATACAAACTTGAACAGACATAATTACGGACATTTAACAATCATTTGGGATGATAAAGAACAATGGATTTAGCTTCCGCCAAACACACGTTTTGGCAAAGGACATGTGAAAAATCATTAAAGAAACACTCAACAAAGCAATGCTTTGTCCGTGCAGCTCTTTGACTTTGTCGGTAACAAAAGCAAAAATGAGCGTGTTGGCAAATATTTGTAGCACTGCCAATATTGGAATTGAGACACGCCTACTTACGATCTATTTTATAAGTCAAATATTTTTATCAGTTTTTAAACTTTGAGTAAACATAATTACTATGTCAAGATGATTTCAGATACACAACAAGTTTATCATTATCAAAATAAAAAGTTTTGTAAGACAGTTTATTCAAACACTTTTCAGTATTTCAAATTAAATTTATATACATATTTTTTTAAACTGATTACCTTAAATTTATTGAAATTCTAAATGATACATATCAAGAAAAAACACTGGGACATTGTTATTATCTCATTAATACAGCATAAAAATGAGATGGTTGTTTTTAAACTCAATTATGAACAAGAAGATTACAAAGGATGAACAGACAAACTAGCCTGTTAGAACAAGAAGATTACAAAGGATGAACAGACAAACTAGCCTGTTAAGTATGCAGCTTGGCTTAATTAAAATTGTTCTTTTGTCATTTTTGGCAGTCACTGTTCATTTATTATTTTTGCTTGCACATAAGTCTTTTTCTGGGAAAACAGGGCTTAATGTATGTGCGTAAAGTGTTGTCCCAGATTAGCCTGTTCAGTCAGCACAGACTAATCTGCCGCAACTTTCCTCCTAAACTGGATATTTATGTTCAAAAGATTGCACAGGCTATTGTGGGATGACACTTTACGCTCATGCATTAAGCCCAGATTTCCCAGAACATTGCTCATATAATAATGTTGTATACTCACAAGCATCAACTATTTATTGTGTTTTTAAACATCTTTTGTTAAAACTTGAGAAAATTTGTTTTTTGTTTTCACAAGAATCCACACAGAGTGTTTATTTGTGTATTTAAAGAGCACCGAAATGTAGTCATAGACAACCCAAATCAATCCAATTTCTGACAACAAACAAACCAATCCTTGCCTATAGTTACAAGTATGGTGAAGATTAACAGCATTGCCCATATTAATTAACAGTGATTTGAAAATCTAGGAGTGTACCATGACCGAATGCATATGAACATTATGAAAATAATATAAACAGACTGAATTCTTCATAATTCTTCAAGCAACTCAGTTGAGCAAGAATAGCTTCAATATTCACAACACTGTGTTTTCAATGCTAAATCGACCAAACTTTACTTGATTTGCTTATAAATATTAATACTTTTTTGTTATTAATTATAACAAATACAAATCTTCATAAATAAATGATTAAATGTCTCATATTGAAAATAAAATGAGCCATGGACCGATCAACAGTTTTTGATTAACGATGAATTTAGCCATTCAGAAAGCTTGAACTTCATTATTTGAGCAACGTCCTGAGAAAACTGGGCTTAATGCATGTGCGTTAAGTGTCATCCAAGATAAGCTTGTGCAGTCCGCACAGGTTAATCAAGAATGACACTTTTGCCTTAACATTATGTTCGTTTAGAGGAGACCTCCTTTAAACAAAATATTCCATAAAAGTATAAAGTGTCGTCTCTAATTAGCCTGTGCAGACTGCACAGGCTAATCTGGGATGACACTTATAGCACATGCATTAAGACCTGTTTTCACAGAAAGCGGCTTATTGATGGAGATGAGTTGTAAAAACATGTATTAACTGTACACGGTGTTTGTCAGAGACTGACCTGCTATGGGTTATAAATCCAATTGGTCATTTGGCCACCCATGTAAACAAGTTTGGAGAGCAATGGCAGTACATTGAAAACTGCTTTAAAAACAGGAACATTACAGGACAGTACTGGACGGCTAATACTCACTTAATATTCTTGCAAACCCGAAGTCACACAACTTGACCTGGCCTTGCCGAGTGATCAGTATGTTCTCTGGCTTCACATCCCGATGTATACACTGCAATAAACAACATCCCAATGTATTCACTGCAATATACAACATCCCGATGTATACACTGCAATATACAACATCCTGATGTATTCACTGCAATGTACAACATCCCGATGTATACACTGCAATATACAACATCCCGATGTATTCACTGCAATATACAACATCCCGATGTATACACTGCAATGTACAACATCCCGATTTATACACTGCGATATATAACATCCTGATTGTATACACTGCAATATACAACATCCCGATGTATTCACTGCAATAAACAACATCCCGATGTATACACTGAAATATACAACATCCCGATGTATTCACTGCAATATACAACATCCCGATGTATACACTGAAATATACAACATCCCAATGTATACACTGAAATATACAACATCCCGATGTTTACACTGAAATATACAACATCCCGATGTATACAGGGCAATATACAACATCCTGATGTATACACTGAAATATACAACATCCCGATGTATACACTGCAATACACACATAGCATGCATTGAATAACTACTGAAACAACATACACGATCAAACTAGTTGAGCCTAGCTCTGGAAAAACAGGGCTTATTGCATCCATGTAACTTGTCATTACAGATTAGCCTGTGTTATGCACACAGGCTAATCAGGGACAACACTTTCAGCTTTTATGTTATTTTTCGTTTAAAGGACGTATCTTCTAAACAAAAATCCAGTCTTGACATTAAGTGTCGTTCCTGATTAGCCTGTACAGACTGTACAGGGTAATCTGGGATGAAACTTTACACAAATTGCATTTAGCCCTGTTTTCCAAGAGTGGTACTTAATTTAAGAATCCCTGAGAAAAACTATGCATATATTTAATTCCAAAATGAAAACTACAATAAAAAATTAAAGCAAAACTTAGTTTTAAAACAGGCTTCTAAAAATACAAGAAATGTTCATTTTGTACATGAAAATAAAGACAAACAAACTTCAATTGCGTATGTGAGCTATTATATGCTAAAAGACTACACTTTCAAAATGCAAATTTATTTTTCTCAATGAAAAGTCAAATTAAGAATATCTGACTCAACTTCCACCTTTCATAAATTTCAAGCTGCCTGACAACTTTGTTATTAACATTTAGAGTAATACAAGAGTGTTATATTGAAAATTTGAATGTCGTCATATTCAAGCCACATTTCACTTCGATACAAGAGAAAATGAGCTGGAAAGGTTCGCAAAGGCAGACGTGTGCCATATCTTCCGTCTGATTACTCACCAAGGAAACTCCTTATTCATATAGGGGTATAGATCCAGGACAGATAGGCATATACTTGTTATCAAGAACGCCTGATTACTCCAAACTGACACGTAATCACGCATGAACTCAACACATTAATATTAAATTTCTGAAATTTCAATTGGAATGAATAACATTCCATTTTTTTGGTTCATTTACAATTAATTTAAGTAAATTAACTAAAGAATAAACACTACATTTTGTCATTTTGTTAGCTTAGGTTTTATAATAAATCAATCGTATTCATACAAAATGCTTCATTCAGTAAACAAAAAATGCCCCCAGTGTAGAATCCTTGTCAGAATTGATGTCAATGTCATAATTCAGGTCAGGTGATGTGTGTGTGTGGAGTGTTTCATAGAAAATACCCATGCAAGTATCAAAGCTTTGAACCAAGGGACATTGATGTTAGATGAAACACATCCATTTGAGTTGAACTCGTGCGGACGGAAGAACAGACAGGCAAATCGCTTTATGCCTCTTGCTATCAGTAGATGCTGGAGGCATAAAAACAAATATATGAATGAGCGAAGTATTGTCACAGTGGTTCCCCGACAATATCTTATGACGCATGAAAGAGTTAAGGGCCTTGCATTTTTCATTTGCTAGTTATACATTACCGTATTTTACCATGTATACCGCGCAGTTTTTTACCTCAAAGTTTCCCATTAAAAAGTTGATGCGCGTTATATATTGGTACGAAGCAATCCTGATTGAAAAAAAGTGAAAAAGTCATTTCCTAAACGTTAATGAGCGTAAAAGCCGCCATTTTGTTATTTCAAACAACTACAGAAAACTACACCCTATAATCTTATAGAGTGAAGGGGCTGTTGTCGAAACAACAAATATTGTGCAAAGTAGGTACGAGCGGGGTTGCAACAGTTTGGACAAAATTTTTAATGTTTGAATAAAATGTGAAATAATGTCTTTGTTTGTGTTTTTACACGTTTTTATTGACGACTTTCGATCAGGGTGGTTGTCGTCATAGCGGAGAGCAGGTAAAGGTAGGTGTGAACGAGGTCATTTTCGCGGGTATTGGCAGGTGCGAACAGGGTATTTTTGTACTTTGTAATTAAAAGCTTTTATTGAGCAATTTGTGCCACAACTTGTTGAGACGCTAATTGTCATTTGAGACACTTATTGACATTTGAGAACGTGAAAATATGCAATCGCACCTCAGTGTGTATAAATATTGAACGTTCAACAGTGTTTTGTTAAACGTTCATTTGCTATCATCTTTACGAGTTTTTATTTATCTTCAAATTAAAAGCCCAGGCTTTCCCCGAGGAAGAATTACATGATGTACATGATTTCTTATTTGCCATGTTTTACATGAAATGCACGAGGACTGTTAATTTGTTGTTGGGAAATTACAAAATTGTCAGAAAAATATAGTGCTATGCAACCCATGCTCCGTATCATAATGACGCTTCCTATTGTTGGATACAAAATTAAGCTTTTCAATGAACCGGATTATTGATTGCGCAATAGTAAAAATGGCGGCCATTTTCGGTCTTTTTGCTAGTTTTTTTGGTCTTAAATTCTTTTTTTTTCCATTTTGGCTTTTAAAAATTGGGTGCGCGTTATACATGGGTGCGCGGTATACATGGTAAAATACGGTATTTCACTTGAATCCATTCAAAAACAATAACATTATTCTTCATTCATGAAATTTGAACAAAGGGCAACTTACAGCTCTTAAAATATCGATGAAAATGTCAACGTTGCTGTAATCTGCTCATCCTCTTTATGAAGTTTTTTTAAATCACTTCAATACTAATTGAGTTACTGATATGCATTGCATAATTGTGAATGACGGTCAGGGGCATAAATATAGTGTCAAATGGTCTGTGCTTTTAGCTTAAACAAACATCTTTTTTCATCCATAAAACATCGTTGTTGCACTCTTTTTGAATGTATGAGAAGGTGTTGGATACTTACATGATGTTGATGACAAAAATTAACAGCAAGTAAAATCTGATAGATGATTCTTTTCACCATGGGCTCCGGAACACTGAAATGGAAACAATGACAACCAGATAACAAATTTTCTTCCAGGTTTAATACATAATATGAGCCGAGCTTTGGGAAAATAGGGCTTAATGCATGCACGTAAAGTGTCGCCCGAGATGAGCCTGTGCAATTTGCACAAGCTAATCAGAGACGATCTTTCCGCTTTTATGGATTTTTTTTTGGTAAAGGAAGTCTTTTCTAAAAATCAGTCCTGTCAAGGCGAAACTTTATGCACATGCATCCCTGTTTGCCCAGAACAGGGCTCATTTAACCCTTTGCATGCTGGGAAATTTGTCGTCTGCTAAAATGTCGTCTGCTAAATTTCTAAAATTAGCATTTTCTTCGATTTTTTTTCAAAAAATACTATCAGAATAGCAAACAGTTTGGATCCTGATGAGACGCCACGTTCTGTGGCGTCTCATCTGGATCCAAACTGTTTGCAAAGGCCTTCAAAATCCGGTTCCAGCGCTCAAAGGGTTAAAAGGTGAATACCCAGGAAAATAGGTCTTAATGAGCTGCACGATTGAAATAAATAATGAATGCCAATCATTCTGATTGATTGAATTAAGATGAATAAACCAACATACAAACATTCAATCAAATCAACATCAAACAAGTGAATTCCGTACCTTGTTGTTTTATATGGACAAACTTACAAATTGCAATGGCTGAGCAGTCTTCAAAATAAGCATTTCACAAAAAATATTACTTATGAAATTTACAAGCCTGTCTATATGAAACCAATAATATTTTGCAATTTTCGATCAATGTTATATAAACTTTCATAATTGTATACATACAAATTTACTTTTAATAAAAAAAATTATTTGGCCCAATAAAGAAAAGTCACAGCAGAAAATGAACATGGAAGGCTACATAGAACATGAAATGCTACATACAACATGAAAGGCTACTTACCCTCTTGGATGTCTGTCAAGCTCATTTAGCACTGTGTGATCAACGTATTCAAACACGAGGTGCAGACGTTTCTTCCTTCGAAACACCTCGATCAGATTTACTAGATTCTGGTGTTTCAGTTGCTGCAACACAAAAAAGTTTAAATTTATATTCATTTCAGCATTTAATTAGCATGTGTTTTCCACACAAAGTACAATGTACAAAAATGTAGGTATAAAAAAACCGCTGAAGTTCAAGGGCACATAAATCTTCAAAAATATCGCAAAATCCATAAAAATAATGTCTTGCACTTCTACATAGTATAACCCTTTGCATGCTGGGAAATTTGTCGTCTGCTAAAATGTCATCTGCTGAATTTCTAAAATTAGCATTTTCTTCAAAAAATTTCAAAGAAAACTATCAGAATAGCATAAAGTTTGGATCCTGATGAGACGCCACGTTCTGTGGCGTCTCATCTGGATCCAAACTGTTTGCAAAGGCCTTCAAAATCCGGTTCCAGCGCTCAAAGGGATAAACAACATATCTATACAGTTTTCTGTTGATACTCAGAAAACTGAGAGACTAGTTCGCGACACAAAGTACACATGTACAATGATGTAAGTATTCAAAAGTTCAAGGGCACATAAATCTGCAAAGAATATGGCGAAATAATAACATCCTGCACTTCTAAATGGTAACCCTAACCTTAATATAAGACAAGAATGGTAAAAAAATGCAATTTGTCATTAATTTTGCTTATAGTTGGCAGATAGTTGACCGATACAGTCATAAATATTTTTGTTAAAGATCGATAGATTCATTTTAAGTTCCATACCATTCTGATTCAGAAAATTGTCATAACCATCTGGAAGCTCAGTTGAAACAAAGGCAAGTATGAACAAAGACATTGTGTGTTGAATTGTTTTGGAGGTCTTTCTTAAAACTTAAGTTAGTCATTGCATATTGTAATAAATAATTATTGTATATTTTTTCAGTTCATGAACCGTTTTTGGTAAATTACTTGAAGGTACATGTACAATACAAAAATCTAGGTTGTGTTTATATATATTCACTGGGTAGATTTTTTTTACTGTTATTGTTCATTCTAATTGAATGTACCTCGCACTGTGGATGTATGTACAATTTAAATTTGTAAATTAATATAATGTTATTGCGTTTTGTTGGTTCATTTAAACTATTGATTAGTAATTATGAAGTTGTAATAAACATTAAACAAGCAATTCCAGAATCATATTTTATTAATGTTTTATTACTTTTTTTGTGCAATGCATAAATAATTGCATAACATATATCCAATAACTAGCTGACGTGCAAAACGATCACAGCCCAATATCGTTTCTGATATGTGCCTATATAGAAACGATATCAGTGGCTGGGAATAATATAGGTTAGCTGACTGGCAGACTGCACAGGCTAATCTGGGACAATATTTTACGCACATGTACTAAGCCAGGTTTTCCCATAGCGTGGCTTGCATACTTGAAAACAGCATATGGGAGAGAATGATTTATAACAACGAACTAGACTAGACTTAGAAGACAATTTTATGACGGTAAAAACATGTTCAATCAATCAATACAGATAACCCCCTAATGATTTTTGTAATCGTTTCCCGCTCATAAGCTCATAAGTGAACAAGGCTATATCATCAGTATATGCAACCAGCATAGGTTTTATGCTGTTTGCTGCTAATCAGTATCTGAAAGTATTGGAAATGAAGCCTTAAAAACTTGAATTTAGTAAGAAAGGTCTTTAAATTTACTTTGCTTTTCTAAGGGACTACAAACACATAAACATGCGTATCTAAGCGGTAAAAGGTTATCAGAGTAATGGCTATATCAGCATAATGTGCATTAAGTCTATAAGTATTCCCCTTTGATGCTGATAAAAAGATTGCAATATTGACATTGGCTTTTCTTTTGCCATTGTGTGAGGAACAATTTTATCTTGGTAATATTTGTCAAGCATGGAATCTTCAACTTAACGTGAAATACACACCGCAGCGATTATTAGAAAGTAGTGAAAAGCCGCCTATCAGATCAAATGTATACTTTTTGACACAAAGTCAATAAATGCATTCAAATTATGTTAAAGAAAAGTATACAATTACACATTCTTTCATGGCAGGACAATGGGTGGCTCAATTAAGAATTTCAGCAGCGAAAAAAGAGCTTCAATGCACGAGCAAAAGTTCAAAAGAACAAAGATTATCTAGATCTTGAAGTATACTTTTCTTAAGCAAATCTCACTGCTGTCATAGAAGACATGCTTCTCGATCATTATCACAACAATTAAGCATTTGTTAAGTAGGACAAATCATAAGAGTGCATTTAAAGATTTTATTTCAAAATTTACATTTTACCCGTATAACTATAGAAGTGACATAAAAACTAGCATCTTAAAAAACCATATCCAAGTAAAATGTGCTATATTTGAAAAAATCTGAGCCTCACTCTGAGAAAATGGGGTTTAATGCATGTGCTTACTGGTAGTGTTGTCCCATATTAGCCTGTGCAGTCTGCACAGGTTACCGGGGGTAATAAGACTCTTTAAGAGAAAGCAATTTCCGCATAAACTGGATTTTTGCAAAGAAGTGACTTGCTTTAAAGCAAAAATACCATAAAAAGCAAATGGTGTCGTCCATGATTAACCTGTGAGGATTGCACAGGCTAATCAGGTATGACACTTAACGCACATGCATTGACTCTTTCAGTGCTGGAACCGAATTTAAAAGGCCTTTGCAAACAGTTTGGAATTTCGGATCCAGATGAGACGCCACAGAACGTGGCGTCTCATCAGGATCCAAACTGTTTGCTATTCTGATAGTATTCTTTGAAAAAAAATCGAAAAAAATGCTAATTTTAGAAATTCAGCAGATGACATTTTAGCAGACAACAAATTTCACAGCATGCAAAGGGCCCCATTAACCCAGACAGAGGCACAAAATATTAGACAGACTATTTTACTGATACAAATGTCATGAATAATAGTATAAAAATAAACATATAATACATCAGAAGTTAGGATTTTATATAATAATTTTGATGGACCAAAAATATTTATTTTAATTTATGCAATTTTTTTATTGCTGTGTTGTGCAATATTTAATGATTCAATGATTTTAAATGATTTTATGATAGACATATTTGATTATCTAACTTCCAAAAGCGAATACTAAATGCTCTAAAATTCAGTATGAATTAACGCATATGACTTGCTGTATGTCTTAATCTGTCCATATTTATCTAAATCATTATGTAGAATTGGGATTGAATTCATCAATAAAAGATATTTCACACTTGCATAAGTATGAATGGCTAAAATCGATCACCCCCTACTCAGCTTTTGAAAAAAACAGGATCCAAACTGAAAAGGAAATCAGAACATTACTTCCCAAATTACTGCTTAATGGTAAACACCCCTCTTAAGGGGGGAACGATTTAGAATATATTGACAAGAGTAATTTAAAGCAAATATCACCAAAACCTATGACTGCCATTTTTTTCAAAATACCACCAGCACATGTATACATGTGAGTGAATCTTCCTGGTTTTGTAGAGAACATTTTTGTTCACAGAAAATTCTTGCATTTTCTATGCTATCATAACATTCATTGAAGCCACACAACTTATTTGGCATAGTAAATTAAAGTATAAATAAGAAACATATTTTATCTTTGCCAATTAGAATATATCTAGTGGTTACAAGGTAGAAATCCGTCTTTTTTCCGCTTTAAAACTTAAAAATAATCGCGTTTGTCGAANATTTATGCATTTATGTGTACTTAAGGCCAAACACGATAATTTGCATATTTTCACTTACAGCTTCAAGAGAAGAGGTTGGCCAAACTTTTTTTTCTTTCTTTCGTTTTACTACCTATAGTATACAAAAGTTATTCCTCACTTTGATGCAGATCTTCAATGCAATTCCATCTTCCAAATCTTTTTGTTACATACATTAATCTTTATGACTTTATATGTAACGTTGTCATTCCCCCCCCCGAGTCATTTTCTTTAAAGTTTCAAACTTTGACACAACATGTTTTATAACCAACCTACTTCTTAATGATACAAGTATTTATTTGTACAAAAGGATGCACATACAAAATGTAGCAGATGGCGAAACATGTAGCAGATGGCGAAACATGAGTGTCAGTCTCAGTCTGGGAAAATTGCACAGACTTTTTTTCTTTTAAAGGAAGTCTCTTCTTAACGAAAATCCAGTCTTAACACACATATGTATATAACCTGTTTCCCCAGCCCGAGCCTGATATATATGGTTATGCATTTGAATAATTCTAGTCCGGAAGAATTGCCAACCATAAAATTGAGTCATGTCTGATTCTGTAGTTGTTTGTTTATTACATCTTCATTACTACGATCTTACAAGTTAGTTTAAGCAATTCAATTAGATAAATGTACCAGAGTACATGCAGAATACTGTTTCTTACAGGAAGTGAAAACATGACAATTACCTTTAACATTCGTATTTCCCGCATTGCAATTTTCTTAATCAACGGGTCTTCTTCTGACTCGACGAACTTCTTAATAGCAACATGTTGGCCTGTTTCTTTGTTTTTACATTTGAACACTACACCGTAAGAGCCTTCGCCGATCCGGCATATCTTTTCATATTTCTCCATTGTTTGTGTTGTGAGAGAGAGTCAAATGCAGTCACAGAGTGACTTACAGGGTGTAGAGCTGTGCTGCTCTACGTGACTAGATAAAACAGACAGAAGGAAAAACAGCTGTCAACACAATAATGCAAGGTCGAAAATTTGAGAATTTCTGACCTTGACTAAAGCCAATCAGTTAACTTAAATACGGGATTCGTTATTTATTCCGCTTCTTGTTTATCATTTTGGTGATTTTCTTCATTGGAGTACACGTTGTAAGTCATGGCAGTGAAACAAACTGCAGTTTTTCACGCGAGATATGTGAGGAATTTTCACTTCACAGCGCACCTGCTCTAATGTTTACCAACTTAATTGCCAATTAACACAGTAACTCCTAAGAAATAAACACATGTAAACGATCAATAATGGTACTAAAATGTTATTGAAAGAAAATCCTTGGCTATGTTACACATATACATGATGGTACGTCTGCTGAACTTGCTCTTTCATTCTTGTATTAGTCGCCATTACTAAAATTACTTGACAGTCGCCATAACTTGTTAAATAAAAGTAGTTCTAAAAATGAGTCCGCTTAAATTTAAAACGTAGATATGGCTAGTAGACGATATATTTACACGTATAATTATAAAAATTAATTTAATAGTATATTGCGTCCAGTATGTCTCTTTGCTAAATCTGAAACTATTCTACAAATATCTCCGCAATGGCAAACTATATTTTCTGCGCAGTCCGAATTAAAGGACGTCCTAAGGTTTGTTTTGGTAGAAAGGTTATCGTTATAGCAACCAGTGTCACGTGATCAAACTATCAGCGGCGAATCAATAACACCGCAAAAGACCTTTGATCGGGAATGGGTTTTGTAAACAGAGTTATCAAGTCGAAAGATAGCTAAAGTTTGAAAAAGAAAAAGTACAGCGGAAGTGTTGTGTAATGATTTTTCACTTAAAGACACACTAATGACTGAATACACAGTCGTGATCAAAGCATTCTCTGTAAAATAATGTTATAAATTGTATAATTTTAGTCGGGCAACTTTTTAACATACCTGTATATTTGTTTGGGATATGTTGATAATGATATATTTAGTTTGGTTACTTATGTACCGCATGGCGTCTCACATTCGATGCACACATATAGATATACAGACTTACAGAAAAAGTCAATTATACAATCAATTATATATTGAGATGCACAAAAAAGTATACCTTCAAAATATGAATCGCATTAACTTCCCTGTTTGGCGATCAAAATATCAAACTTGTAATGAAAGTGGTATTTAAATAAGTCAAAAAATTCATCATTCCTGATTTAACATGAGTATTGCGTGTCGAGTTTGCGCGATGTATCAAATTATAAATTAGTAAACATTATATAATAAGCATCTCTGATCCCAGTTATTGTTCTTTTACATTCCGCTTTGATCAGCGTGTCCCAAATGCACGTGATGATGCACGTGCTCTCTCATGATGATGGCTCTATATTCGTACCGGCACATATGTAAGTACTTCATTATTCAGTGGAAACTGTTTTCCATGACAATATACAAATGAGCCTCGCTCTGGGAAAACGGGGTCTACTGCATGTACGTTAATTGTCGTCCCAGATTAGCCTTGCAGTCCGCACAGGCTTATTAGGGATGACACTTTCCACATAAACGGGATTTTTTCTAAGAAGAGACCTCCTTTAAATGAAAAGTACCATACAAGTGAAAATATGTCTTCCCTGATTAGCCTGTGAGGACTGCTCAGGCTTATCTTGGACAACACTTCACTTTCATGCATTAAGCCGCGTTTCCCCAGAACGAAGTTGCAATGATTTTTGTATTTGTTTAGTTATATTATTATGTAATACATGCATGTTTTCAGTTGAATACAAACTCATGCCTACATTGCATCCTTCATTCTAACATACTTGCAATACCCTACAAGGTTTACAGTACACATAATGTGCTGCTCATTCTTATGTCATCAACTACTGAAATTACAATGATTCTGCTATTAGAATCTGTTCAAATGAATATATATATAGTTCTATGTAAAGGTAGTTTTCATTATGATGGGGAGACACTGTGTGTAGTGTCTACATAAAGTGTTCAATAAAATTAGTCATTTGTTGAACGGTTGGCTTAATTGGCTTAACGCTACCCACATGCTACACTGACACATTGATTTATTATGCTCCCCCAAAATTTTTTGGGGGAGCATATAGTCGCCGCTTCGTCTGTCCGTCCGTGCACAATTTTTGTCCGGGCTATTTCTCAGCAATTAATGACCGGAATTCAATTAAACTTAATGGGAAGCTTCACTACCAAGAGGAGATGTGAAAATAATCAGCCAGTTCTGGTCGGATGATTTTTCACAGAGTTATGGCCCTTTAAAATTTTCCATTAACTGTACATATAGTGCAATTCTTGTCCGGGCTATTTCTCAGCAACTAATGACCGGAATTCAATGAAACTTTATGGGAAGCTTCACTACCAAAAGGAGATGTGCATATTATAAGCCAGTTCTGGTCGGATGATTTTTTACAGAGTTATGGCCCTTTGAAATTTTCCATTAACTGTACATATAGTGCAATTCTTGTCCGGGCTATTTCTCAGCAACTAATGACCGGAATTCAATGAAACTTTATGCGAAGCTTCGCTACCAACAGGAGATGTGCATATTATCAGCCGGTTATGGTCGGTTGATTTTTTACAGAGTTAT
>VMBQ01003437.1:0-12037 GCA_007657795.1 Dreissena rostriformis
GGGGCCATAATTATGTCAAAATGCCAGTCAGAGTTACATAACTTCAATTTTCTAAGTATAAAAAGGGCACATAATTCTGTCAAAATGCCAGCCAGAGTTATCTAACTGTGCCTGCCTATTCCCCTTATGATAGTCAGTAAGCGTACCAAGTTTGAATGCAAACGCTTTGATACTTTATGAGAAAAGTGTACTGACTGAATATAGTGTGAATATATTGTGTAGGATAAATTAATGTTTTAAGTGATGCCTTCATAGTCAGAATGACCTTGAAACGGCATGTTTAAGGTCATTTAGTCACTAAGACCTCTCAGTCCTTTGATTCTTTGAGTCGTTGATTTGCAGGAATGGACAGCTCCAATTTTACTAAAATTTAACGCTTATTTTTGGAGTTTCAAATGGACTAATGTTTATTTACATATCATTTTTGAATGAAAATCTCAAATAATATGCAATAGAACCATTCTTCTTTATAGATAATCATTTAATCTCATGCTTATAGGTGCATAGGGATTGTAAACATTGATCCGATCGTTTTATTTACAAAAGCGGGAAAGTCACGGTATACTGAAATGCGAGTCTGTTTACCACAGCATTGTGTTAGTTTGATATACTTTGGTTAATTTAGTTTGTTCCCAGGTTTGGTTAATTGGCTTTGTTAATTTGATCATAGTTGTATATGTTTACATTTTTAAGATCTCTGTTTAACATAGCAAATGTCAATGCATTATCCCTTTTGAAATAACACGGACAATACAGACACCAGATATTCTAGCAATGTTCAGTATTACGGGCTTGTTTCTTCTGCTGTGGTGCCGATGATGCGTGTTGGCTTCCTACCCCTTATACCAAGATTCATCACTGATTGTGCTACAGTTAGACATTGCCTCACTAATGTTCAGAGTGTGCGAAGACAATTAAATCAGGAATGGCTGACAATTAAGTGTGATGAGTGTGTTTTCGCTCTTGCAGCATATATTTACCTACACGAGACGAACAAGTTCAGCGTCCTCTTTCTTTGTATAGGCCATTTCCATTGGACCCGTGTTCTGCTAAGGTGTCATGGCAAACTTTTGCGAGGCTCTGGCCTAGATGACGCATTGATCGAATGTGGGGTGTTTGGACCAGGTGTGCTTGGGACAGAGTTGACCGGCAGCCAATATGTACGGGCCCTCACTGGTATGCTGATGGTGGAGGACTTTATTTATAAACTTCAGTGGCAAGCTTTTCTGGCAGACAATGACAAGGCTACATATTCAGTCCTGGAGCAGATGAAGGAACTGCAGCATGCTTATTGCCTTATTGCCAATGAACGCTGTCTAGAAAAGTTTGAGGTTATTAACGGGCAAATGAAACAGTTGCATCAAGACTTTCTTTTGTTCGAGAAAGAATGTGAAGCTAAGTCTGAGCTTTGCCAATTCTTTGGTGTTTGGTTGCAGTTAGTGTTTATCGCCAAAAATGCTGTACCCTCTGACAGAGAATGAAACTGGAATCTTCATGTAGCTTCCATTGAAGATCCCATGCAGTTATTTACTAGTTATTTTATTAGAGTTCTTAAATCTATGTATTCATGCTTGACTTCTCGCGTAAAAGTCTCAAAAGATGTTACAGATGCGTTTCCCTGTAATATCGGAACCAGACAGGGAGACAAATCGAGTTCGACTATTTTTGCCCTATTTATAGATGAGTTATCTTCACTTTTAAGGATTAAATGTGAAACTGGTATTTTCATAACTAATGATATCCCAGATATTTTATGTCTAATGTTTGCAGACGATGTCGCCAACTGTGCAGAGACCGCCATTAAGTTACAACAACAAATTAACATTGTTGATCAGTTTTTTACTGATACTGGTATGGAAATTAATCTGGATAAGACCGAAATTACTGTATTTCGCAATGGTGGTCCCCTCCGGAGATATGAATCTTGGTTCTTCCGCGGACAACAACTTAACGTTACTCCTGTATACAAGTACATGGGGTTATTGTTGACGCCAAAGTTAAGCTGGAGCTCAGCCCATGATACACTAGCTTCCCAAGCACAAAAGGCACTATTTGCAATACGAAATTATCAGAAACCATTTGGTTTTTTTCCTGCAAAGGATTTATTTAAAATATTTGACACTATGGTAAAGCCAATATTATGTTACGGTTCCCAGATATGGGGTTATGAATACAGCCCAGCTATTGAATTTGTCCATAATATGTTTTGTAAAAAATTATTACATGTTCGTAAAACTACCAATACTTGCATGGTTTTGGGGGAATGTGGAAGACTCCCATTATGTATCACTTATTTTACCAATTGTATAAGGTACTGGTGTAAACTATTAACTATGACATCTGATAGATACCCTAGGCAATGTTATATTATGCTTAAATCAATAGATGATGCTGGAAGAATTTGTTGGGCAACCAAAGTAAAATCTATACTTTTCACATACGGTTTTGGATATGTGTGGATATCACAAGAAATTGGTGATTGTGATATGTTTATCAATTTTTTTAGAAATAGATTGATTGACTGTTTTACTCAAAACTGGCATGACACCGTAAGTAACTCAAGTCGTTGTCACCATTATAGTCATTTTAAAACCCTACTTAATATTGAGCGATATTTGATAATAGAAATGCCAGCCAAACACAAAATAGCCTATGCTAAATTTAGATGTTCAAACCATAAACTACAAGTTGAAACTGGCAGACATCTGAATATTACTTTCCAGAATCGCGTGTGTAATGTTTGTTCACAAATTAATATTAATATGACATATGTGGATTGTGAATATCATGCATTTTTCCATTGTGCTAAGTATACAAGTATTAGAAATCAGTTTCTGTTCAACTGGTATAACTCTGGTACTGACTTGAATAACTTCTATGACTTATTGTCAACGAATGATTTTGAAACTATTAGANCGGTATCCAGAGCCCAGTCTCTGGTATGGGACATAGCCCCATATATACATGTGTTTGCATGTTTCCAGGACAAGACTGTGTCCCAGGTCGGTATCCAGAGCCCAGTCTCTGGTATGGGACATAGCCCCATATATACATGTGTTTGCATGTTTCCAGGACAAGACTGTGTCCCAGGTCGGTATCCAGAGCCCAGTCTCTGGTATGGGACATAGCCCCATATATACATGTGTTTGCATGTTTCCAGGACAAGACTGTGTCCCAGGTCGGTATCCAGAGCCCAGTCTCTGGTATGGGACATAGCCCCATATATACATGTGTTTGCATGTTTCCAGGACAAGACTGTGTCCCAGGTCGGTATCCAGAGCCCAGTCTCTGGTATGGGACATAGCCCCATATATACATGTGTTTGCATGTTTCCAGGACAAGACTGTGTCCCAGGTCGGTATCCAGAGCCCAGTCTCTGGTATGGGACATAGCCCCATATATACATGTGTTTGCATGTTTCCAGGACAAGACTGTGTCCCAGGTCGGTATCCAGAGCCCAGTCTCTGGTATGGGACATAGCCCCATATATACATGTGTTTGCATGTTTCCAGGACAAGACTGTGTCCCAGGTCGGTATCCAGAGCCCAGTCTCTGGTATGGGACATAGCCCCATATATACATGTGTTTGCATGTTTCCAGGACAAGACTGTGTCCCAGGTCGGTATCCAGAGCCCAGTCTCTGGTATGGGACATAGCCCCATATATACATGTGTTTGCATGTTTCCAGGACAAGACTGTGTCCCAGGTCGGTATCCAGAGCCCAGTCTCTGGTATGGGACATAGCCCCATATATACATGTGTTTGCATGTTTCCAGGACAAGACTGTGTCCCAGGTCGGTATCCAGAGCCCAGTCTCTGGTATGGGACATAGCCCCATATATACATGTGTTTGCATGTTTCCAGGACAAGACTGTGTCCCAGGTCGGTATCCAGAGCCCAGTCTCTGGTATGGGACATAGCCCCATATATACATGTGTTTGCATGTTTCCAGGACAAGACTGTGTCCCAGGTCGGTATCCAGAGCCCAGTCTCTGGTATGGGACATAGCCCCATATATACATGTGTTTGCATGTTTCCAGGACAAGACTGTGTCCCAGGTCGGTATCCAGAGCCCAGTCTCTGGTATGGGACATAGCCCCATATATACATGTGTTTGCATGTTTCCAGGACAAGACTGTGTCCCAGGTCGGTATCCAGAGCCCAGTCTCTGGTATGGGACATAGCCCCATATATACATGTGTTTGCATGTTTCCAGGACAAGACTGTGTCCCAGGTCGGTATCCAGAGCCCAGTCTCTGGTATGGGACATAGCCCCATATATACATGTGTTTGCATGTTTCCAGGACAAGACTGTGTCCCAGGTCGGTATCCAGAGCCCAGTCTCTGGTATGGGACATAGCCCCATATATACATGTGTTTGCATGTTTCCAGGACAAGACTGTGTCCCAGGTCGGTATCCAGAGCCCAGTCTCTGGTATGGGACATAGCCCCATATATACATGTGTTTGCATGTTTCCAGGACAAGACTGTGTCCCAGGTCGGTATCCAGAGCCCAGTCTCTGGTATGGGACATAGCCCCATATATACATGTGTTTGCATGTTTCCAGGACAAGACTGTGTCCCAGGTCGGTATCCAGAGCCCAGTCTCTGGTATGGGACATAGCCCCATATATACATGTGTTTGCATGTTTCCAGGACAAGACTGTGTCCCAGGTCGGTATCCAGAGCCCAGTCTCTGGTATGGGACATAGCCCCATATATACATGTGTTTGCATGTTTCCAGGACAAGACTGTGTCCCAGGTCGGTATCCAGAGCCCAGTCTCTGGTATGGGACATAGCCCCATATATACATGTGTTTGCATGTTTCCAGGACAAGACTGTGTCCCAGGTCGGTATCCAGAGCCCAGTCTCTGGTATGGGACATAGCCCCATATATACATGTGTTTGCATGTTTCCAGGACAAGACTGTGTCCCAGGTCGGTATCCAGAGCCCAGTCTCTGGTATGGGACATAGCCCCATATATACATGTGTTTGCATGTTTCCAGGACAAGACTGTGTCCCAGGTCGGTATCCAGAGCCCAGTCTCTGGTATGGGACATAGCCCCATATATACATGTGTTTGCATGTTTCCAGGACAAGACTGTGTCCCAGGTCGGTATCCAGAGCCCAGTCTCTGGTATGGGACATAGCCCCATATATACATGTGTTTGCATGTTTCCAGGACAAGACTGTGTCCCAGGTCGGTATCCAGAGCCCAGTCTCTGGTATGGGACATAGCCCCATATATACATGTGTTTGCATGTTTCCAGGACAAGACTGTGTCCCAGGTCGGTATCCAGAGCCCAGTCTCTGGTATGGGACATAGCCCCATATATACATGTGTTTGCATGTTTCCAGGACAAGACTGTGTCCCAGGTCGGTATCCAGAGCCCAGTCTCTGGTATGGGACATAGCCCCATATATACATGTGTTTGCATGTTTCCAGGACAAGACTGTGTCCCAGGTCGGTATCCAGAGCCCAGTCTCTGGTATGGGACATAGCCCCATATATACATGTGTTTGCATGTTTCCAGGACAAGACTGTGTCCCAGGTCGGTATCCAGAGCCCAGTCTCTGGTATGGGACATAGCCCCATATATACATGTGTTTGCATGTTTCCAGGACAAGACTGTGTCCCAGGTCGGTATCCAGAGCCCAGTCTCTGGTATGGGACATAGCCCCATATATACATGTGTTTGCATGTTTCCAGGACAAGACTGTGTCCCAGGTCGGTATCCAGAGCCCAGTCTCTGGTATGGGACATAGCCCCATATATACATGTGTTTGCATGTTTCCAGGACAAGACTGTGTCCCAGGTCGGTATCCAGAGCCCAGTCTCTGGTATGGGACATAGCCCCATATATACATGTGTTTGCATGTTTCCAGGACAAGACTGTGTCCCAGGTCGGTATCCAGAGCCCAGTCTCTGGTATGGGACATAGCCCCATATATACATGTGTTTGCATGTTTCCAGGACAAGACTGTGTCCCAGGTCGGTATCCAGAGCCCAGTCTCTGGTATGGGACATAGCCCCATATATACATGTGTTTGCATGTTTCCAGGACAAGACTGTGTCCCAGGTCGGTATCCAGAGCCCAGTCTCTGGTATGGGACATAGCCCCATATATACATGTGTTTGCATGTTTCCAGGACAAGACTGTGTCCCAGGTCGGTATCCAGAGCCCAGTCTCTGGTATGGGACATAGCCCCATATATACATGTGTTTGCATGTTTCCAGGACAAGACTGTGTCCCAGGTCGGTATCCAGAGCCCAGTCTCTGGTATGGGACATAGCCCCATATATACATGTGTTTGCATGTTTCCAGGACAAGACTGTGTCCCAGGTCGGTATCCAGAGCCCAGTCTCTGGTATGGGACATAGCCCCATATATACATGTGTTTGCATGTTTCCAGGACAAGACTGTGTCCCAGGTCGGTATCCAGAGCCCAGTCTCTGGTATGGGACATAGCCCCATATATACATGTGTTTGCATGTTTCCAGGACAAGACTGTGTCCCAGGTCGGTATCCAGAGCCCAGTCTCTGGTATGGGACATAGCCCCATATATACATGTGTTTGCATGTTTCCAGGACAAGACTGTGTCCCAGGTCGGTATCCAGAGCCCAGTCTCTGGTATGGGACATAGCCCCATATATACATGTGTTTGCATGTTTCCAGGACAAGACTGTGTCCCAGGTCGGTATCCAGAGCCCAGTCTCTGGTATGGGACATAGCCCCATATATACATGTGTTTGCATGTTTCCAGGACAAGACTGTGTCCCAGGTCGGTATCCAGAGCCCAGTCTCTGGTATGGGACATAGCCCCATATATACATGTGTTTGCATGTTTCCAGGACAAGACTGTGTCCCAGGTCGGTATCCAGAGCCCAGTCTCTGGTATGGGACATAGCCCCATATATACATGTGTTTGCATGTTTCCAGGACAAGACTGTGTCCCAGGTCGGTATCCAGAGCCCAGTCTCTGGTATGGGACATAGCCCCATATATACATGTGTTTGCATGTTTCCAGGACAAGACTGTGTCCCAGGTCGGTATCCAGAGCCCAGTCTCTGGTATGGGACATAGCCCCATATATACATGTGTTTGCATGTTTCCAGGACAAGACTGTGTCCCAGGTCGGTATCCAGAGCCCAGTCTCTGGTATGGGACATAGCCCCATATATACATGTGTTTGCATGTTTCCAGGACAAGACTGTGTCCCAGGTCGGTATCCAGAGCCCAGTCTCTGGTATGGGACATAGCCCCATATATACATGTGTTTGCATGTTTCCAGGACAAGACTGTGTCCCAGGTCGGTATCCAGAGCCCAGTCTCTGGTATGGGACATAGCCCCATATATACATGTGTTTGCATGTTTCCAGGACAAGACTGTGTCCCAGGTCGGTATCCAGAGCCCAGTCTCTGGTATGGGACATAGCCCCATATATACATGTGTTTGCATGTTTCCAGGACAAGACTGTGTCCCAGGTCGGTATCCAGAGCCCAGTCTCTGGTATGGGACATAGCCCCATATATACATGTGTTTGCATGTTTCCAGGACAAGACTGTGTCCCAGGTCGGTATCCAGAGCCCAGTCTCTGGTATGGGACATAGCCCCATATATACATGTGTTTGCATGTTTCCAGGACAAGACTGTGTCCCAGGTCGGTATCCAGAGCCCAGTCTCTGGTATGGGACATAGCCCCATATATACATGTGTTTGCATGTTTCCAGGACAAGACTGTGTCCCAGGTCGGTATCCAGAGCCCAGTCTCTGGTATGGGACATAGCCCCATATATACATGTGTTTGCATGTTTCCAGGACAAGACTGTGTCCCAGGTCGGTATCCAGAGCCCAGTCTCTGGTATGGGACATAGCCCCATATATACATGTGTTTGCATGTTTCCAGGACAAGACTGTGTCCCAGGTCGGTATCCAGAGCCCAGTCTCTGGTATGGGACATAGCCCCATATATACATGTGTTTGCATGTTTCCAGGACAAGACTGTGTCCCAGGTCGGTATCCAGAGCCCAGTCTCTGGTATGGGACATAGCCCCATATATACATGTGTTTGCATGTTTCCAGGACAAGACTGTGTCCCAGGTCGGTATCCAGAGCCCAGTCTCTGGTATGGGACATAGCCCCATATATACATGTGTTTGCATGTTTCCAGGACAAGACTGTGTCCCAGGTCGGTATCCAGAGCCCAGTCTCTGGTATGGGACATAGCCCCATATATACATGTGTTTGCATGTTTCCAGGACAAGACTGTGTCCCAGGTCGGTATCCAGAGCCCAGTCTCTGGTATGGGACATAGCCCCATATATACATGTGTTTGCATGTTTCCAGGACAAGACTGTGTCCCAGGTCGGTATCCAGAGCCCAGTCTCTGGTATGGGACATAGCCCCATATATACATGTGTTTGCATGTTTCCAGGACAAGACTGTGTCCCAGGTCGGTATCCAGAGCCCAGTCTCTGGTATGGGACATAGCCCCATATATACATGTGTTTGCATGTTTCCAGGACAAGACTGTGTCCCAGGTCGGTATCCAGAGCCCAGTCTCTGGTATGGGACATAGCCCCATATATACATGTGTTTGCATGTTTCCAGGACAAGACTGTGTCCCAGGTCGGTATCCAGAGCCCAGTCTCTGGTATGGGACATAGCCCCATATATACATGTGTTTGCATGTTTCCAGGACAAGACTGTGTCCCAGGTCGGTATCCAGAGCCCAGTCTCTGGTATGGGACATAGCCCCATATATACATGTGTTTGCATGTTTCCAGGACAAGACTGTGTCCCAGGTCGGTATCCAGAGCCCAGTCTCTGGTATGGGACATAGCCCCATATATACATGTGTTTGCATGTTTCCAGGACAAGACTGTGTCCCAGGTCGGTATCCAGAGCCCAGTCTCTGGTATGGGACATAGCCCCATATATACATGTGTTTGCATGTTTCCAGGACAAGACTGTGTCCCAGGTCGGTATCCAGAGCCCAGTCTCTGGTATGGGACATAGCCCCATATATACATGTGTTTGCATGTTTCCAGGACAAGACTGTGTCCCAGGTCGGTATCCAGAGCCCAGTCTCTGGTATGGGACATAGCCCCATATATACATGTGTTTGCATGTTTCCAGGACAAGACTGTGTCCCAGGTCGGTATCCAGAGCCCAGTCTCTGGTATGGGACATAGCCCCATATATACATGTGTTTGCATGTTTCCAGGACAAGACTGTGTCCCAGGTCGGTATCCAGAGCCCAGTCTCTGGTATGGGACATAGCCCCATATATACATGTGTTTGCATGTTTCCAGGACAAGACTGTGTCCCAGGTCGGTATCCAGAGCCCAGTCTCTGGTATGGGACATAGCCCCATATATACATGTGTTTGCATGTTTCCAGGACAAGACTGTGTCCCAGGTCGGTATCCAGAGCCCAGTCTCTGGTATGGGACATAGCCCCATATATACATGTGTTTGCATGTTTCCAGGACAAGACTGTGTCCCAGGTCGGTATCCAGAGCCCAGTCTCTGGTATGGGACATAGCCCCATATATACATGTGTTTGCATGTTTCCAGGACAAGACTGTGTCCCAGGTCGGTATCCAGAGCCCAGTCTCTGGTATGGGACATAGCCCCATATATACATGTGTTTGCATGTTTCCAGGACAAGACTGTGTCCCAGGTCGGTATCCAGAGCCCAGTCTCTGGTATGGGACATAGCCCCATATATACATGTGTTTGCATGTTTCCAGGACAAGACTGTGTCCCAGGTCGGTATCCAGAGCCCAGTCTCTGGTATGGGACATAGCCCCATATATACATGTGTTTGCATGTTTCCAGGACAAGACTGTGTCCCAGGTCGGTATCCAGAGCCCAGTCTCTGGTATGGGACATAGCCCCATATATACATGTGTTTGCATGTTTCCAGGACAAGACTGTGTCCCAGGTCGGTATCCAGAGCCCAGTCTCTGGTATGGGACATAGCCCCATATATACATGTGTTTGCATGTTTCCAGGACAAGACTGTGTCCCAGGTCGGTATCCAGAGCCCAGTCTCTGGTATGGGACATAGCCCCATATATACATGTGTTTGCATGTTTCCAGGACAAGACTGTGTCCCAGGTCGGTATCCAGAGCCCAGTCTCTGGTATGGGACATAGCCCCATATATACATGTGTTTGCATGTTTCCAGGACAAGACTGTGTCCCAGGTCGGTATCCAGAGCCCAGTCTCTGGTATGGGACATAGCCCCATATATACATGTGTTTGCATGTTTCCAGGACAAGACTGTGTCCCAGGTCGGTATCCAGAGCCCAGTCTCTGGTATGGGACATAGCCCCATATATACATGTGTTTGCATGTTTCCAGGACAAGACTGTGTCCCAGGTCGGTATCCAGAGCCCAGTCTCTGGTATGGGACATAGCCCCATATATACATGTGTTTGCATGTTTCCAGGACAAGACTGTGTCCCAGGTCGGTATCCAGAGCCCAGTCTCTGGTATGGGACATAGCCCCATATATACATGTGTTTGCATGTTTCCAGGACAAGACTGTGTCCCAGGTCGGTATCCAGAGCCCAGTCTCTGGTATGGGACATAGCCCCATATATACATGTGTTTGCATGTTTCCAGGACAAGACTGTGTCCCAGGTCGGTATCCAGAGCCCAGTCTCTGGTATGGGACATAGCCCCATATATACATGTGTTTGCATGTTTCCAGGACAAGACTGTGTCCCAGGTCGGTATCCAGAGCCCAGTCTCTGGTATGGGACATAGCCCCATATATACATGTGTTTGCATGTTTCCAGGACAAGACTGTGTCCCAGGTCGGTATCCAGAGCCCAGTCTCTGGTATGGGACATAGCCCCATATATACATGTGTTTGCATGTTTCCAGGACAAGACTGTGTCCCAGGTCGGTATCCAGAGCCCAGTCTCTGGTATGGGACATAGCCCCATATATACATGTGTTTGCATGTTTCCAGGACAAGACTGTGTCCCAGGTCGGTATCCAGAGCCCAGTCTCTGGTATGGGACATAGCCCCATGTATACATGTGTTTGCATGTTTCCAGGACAAGACTGTGTCCCAGGTCAGTATCCAGAGCCCAGTCTCTGGTATGGGACATAGCCCCATGTATAAATGTGTTCGCATGTTTCAAGGACAAGACTGTGTCCCAGGTCGGTATCCCAAGCCCAGTCTCTGGTATGGGACAAAGCCCCATATATACATGTGTTTGCATGTTTCCAGGACAATACTGTGTCCCAGGTCGGTATCTAAAGCCCAGTCTCTGATATGGGACATAGCCCCATGTATACTTGTGTTTGCATGTTTCCAGGACAAGACTGTGTCCCAGGTCGGTATCCGACAAGACTGTGTCCCAGGTTGGTATCCAGAGCCCAGTCTCTGGTATGGGACATAGCCCTGTATATGCATGTGTTTGCATGTTTCCAGGGCAAGACTGTGTCCCAGGTCCGTAGCCAGCGCCCAGTCTCTGGTATGGGACATAGCCCTGTATATGCATGTGTTTGCATGTTTCCATGACAAGACTGTGTCCCAGGTCCGTAGCCAGCGCCCAGTCTCTGGTATGGGACATATCCCCATATATACATGTGTTTGCATGTTTCTAGGACAAGACTGTCTCCCAGGTCGGTATCCAGAGCCCAGTCTCTGGTATAGGACATATCCCCAGATATACATGTGTTTGCATGTTTCTAGGACAAGACTGTGTCCCAGGTCGGTTACCAGAGCCCAGTCTCTGGTATGGGACATATCCCCATATATACATGTGTTTGCATGTTTCCATGACAAGACTGTGTCCCAGGTCGGTATCCAGAGCCCAGTCTCTGGTATGGGACATAGCCCCATGTATACATGTGTTTGCATGTTTCCAGGACAAGACTGTGTCCCAGGTCGGTATCCAGAGCCCAGTCTCTGGTATGGGACATAGCCCCATGTATACATGTGTTTGCATGTTTCCAGGACAAGACTGTGTCCCAGGTCGGTATCCAGAGCCCAGTCTCTGGTATGG